>WTSP01001296.1:0-44273 GCA_025331215.1 Actenoides lindsayi | reverse complement strand
CCTGCCGAGGGTTTTCTGAACCCCAACAGACAGCCCGAACCCCGCCCATCGATTTCTG
Organism: Actenoides lindsayi; assembly: GCA_025331215.1. Lineage (NCBI taxonomy): Eukaryota > Metazoa > Chordata > Aves > Coraciiformes > Alcedinidae > Actenoides > Actenoides lindsayi. The sequence continues at coordinate 44,215 of WTSP01001296.1, read as the reverse complement.
AAACCCAAACAGCTCCAACCCTGCCCATGGATTTCTGAAACCCAACAAACAGCTCCAACCCTGCCCAGGGATTTCTGAAACCCAAACAGCTCCAACCCTGCCCGTGGATTTCTGAAACCCAACAAACAGCTCCAACCCTGCCCATGGATTTCTGAAACCCAACAAACACCTCCAATCCTGCCCATGGATTTCTGAAACCCAACAAACACCTCCAACCCTACCCATGGGTTTCTGAAACCCAACAAGCGGCTCTAACCCTGCCCATGGATTTTGCTCAGCAGGCAGCTTCACCACCCAGAAATGCCTGAATGACTAACCCAGGTCTTTCTGTGAAAATCCAGTTCTGTGAAAGGGGAAAAATACAGCTTGAAAATATTTATATCCAAGTGTTCTGAAGAGCTCTGGTGTAGAGATGAGGAATTTGTGTAGGCCTGGCTCTCCTGACGGTACTCAGTGACCATCTAATCTCCCTGCTATCATCTTAATACCTCCCTAATACTTGTTTAAACAGATGTAAAATTACTCATAGCTCTCATAAAGAAGAGGATGTGGTCCCTGCTCTACCTGGGTAAACAAGCACTTGAAGTAGAGAAGAAAGGAGTGCATATCCTCCTATCTCCGCCTGCATTAAGCACAGGTAGTTTCTGAGCACATTTTTTATCGTGCTCCAGCAGCAGCTCCACCTCTGCTTAACCTCATTTCCTCCTCTCATTGCCTGGGTGCCTTATGTTTTGCCTGCATTCCCACAGTCAGCATCCCTGCTTGCTCCGTGCAATTTAGCTTCAGAAAGTCTCCGGAGTGCCTGCTGTGAGGTGCTCCTCGGTATTTCATTTCCATCCTGATTTGTAGTTTGAATATCACCGCTGAAAACCGCATCCTGTGGTCCAGGGTCTCTCCAGGACAGATTTTCCAGAGGTATTTAGGCACCCAAGAAGGAGCAGAGCAAGCCCTGGGCTCCGGGCAGCGCAGGCAAAGCTGAATGCTGCCACCACAAGGCTGCAGCCGTTCTGGTCCCAAGGAGGCAATGTCATCCCCTGACTGGGAGGAAAAAAGGGAAGGGATGCAAAGGCATCTCTCAACCCTCATCTCACTGGTGGGAAAAGGCTACAAAAACTTTCTTTCCACGAGCCAGAGGCAGGTCCAGCCTCCCTGCTACAGGCCTGGAGAGCTCCCGCTGCCTCGGCACGTTCGCCATCAGACTCGAGGTTTGCAGGAATTATTCCTTTGCTACTGGATTTTTTACTTTCCTTCTTTATATGGCAATCAAGTGCCAGGTCTAAAGTGGGAATTAAGCGTCCAACAGGATCAAATGCTCTGGAAAATCCAGCCCTTCATTTCCTGCCTTAGGTCCCCAATTTTCTGCCTGCATGAATCACCATTCTCAAGTATCTTTTATTTTCCCCTTCCTGCAGCAATACCACTTCTTTTCCTCATTCCATTTTTTTTTTTTTCCCATGACTTTAAAGTATTAGGAACTTGTTCTGAGGGCATCACATCTTGGGAATTCACCTGTCCTCATGATGGAGGCCTCTCCAGGGTCCAGAGAGATACTTCTCTGGCAACACGGGTCTAGTAACACCATCCAGGCTGGCAGGTTGCAGAGGGTGGCCCAGATTCCCCCCCTCCTCAGGAGTAAACTGGTGGAGCTCTGTTAACATCAGCAGACCTGCAGCCACCGACACGGGCCAGGGGATCTGACCCAGCCCCGGCAGAGCCGGATGCCAAAGCAGCTTTGAATCGTGCTGGTGCCTCAGCAGCTCCTGCCATCCAGAGCTCAGCGGCAGGAGCGGTCCCTCGAGCCAACAGGAGGGTTTAAATCCATAATCTCCCGTATTACAGCCCCTACTGGAGAAACATTTGTCCTTTAACAGCATCATCAGCTACTTATGATACAGAGAAGAGGAAAAGCTTTTTCACCTACTTGTTACTTTTCTACCGTTAGGAGGAGGCATTCATCTCGCCCCGGCTTTCTGTCAGGGAGGAGATGAGAATGCGCGCAGCGTCTTCTACCTGAGGTAAATTACCTACATCCTTCAATAAAAACAACCAGAAAGGACCGTTTGAATCAGACCCTGGCAATCACAGGAGCAGGAATCTAAAAATTCTACTTCAGCTTACCCCCACAACATCCAGAGCCCTGAATTAAGATGAAATTCTTTAATATCCCAAGGCCGAGAGCTATTTAAACCGGAGTGTGCCACGGGAGGGGAGCAGGCTGCAGTTACTCTGCTTTGCTGACTGCCTCTAGAAGAAAATTGATGTCACCCCACAAAAGCATTGGGCCGAGTCTCTTCGCGGGTATTAATTTTCCTACTCCGTGTGTAGGTTTCTACCCCCCTGAAATCATTCCTTGTTCAAGCAATGTGAGAGCTCCCTGCAAAGGCCAGGTTTTTGTCTCTGCACGCTGTGAGGCAGCGATTCAGACGGGGAAGGAATTGGCCACGAGTATGAAACTCATGATATCGGCCTCTACCAAGGCTAAGCCCTTGCTCCAGGAGCAAAGCTGACACGTTCCTCAGCTAGACACGTGGGCTGCATGCTTCTCCCAGGGCTGGAGAGGTAACGAGTTCACTGCTGATCAGATCACTGTCACAAGCCAGATCTTAGCATCAGCCGCAGGTTCAGTGGGTATTAAGAAAAAGAGGTTTGTTTCCCTCCTTCACCCGTGGCCTAGGAAAGAAAGAGGAATCTCTGCTTGGAATGCACCAGAAATCCTTCTCGACACGGCAGCTGCTGCCAGGTTACCTGGGCCAGGCTTGGGATGGATCAGCAGCAACACTACATCACCTCAGTCAGAAACTTTTCCAGAACTTAACATCAGCCATTGATCTAAAGAAACTGTTCCTGACCTCCCAGTGCAGGATACAAATCTCTTTTCCAGACTTTCACAATATTTACTAAGGTACCTTTGCTTCTGTTTTATAAAGAAAAATGTTTCTTGTCCTCTGGGCAGCACAGAAAGAAAACCTGTCAAACGTAAATAGCTGCAGTGGTTGTCCAAAGAACTCCTGATTCCTATTTCCAGCTCGCTGTGTGACTTTGGGCAAATCACGATGTCTCTGCGTGGTACCAGTTTAGCAAAACAGGAAAGCATGTGCTTATGTCCCGTGGAGCTTTAGTGCTCGGCTGAATCAGAGCCAGTCTACTCCAGTTTCCCCTCTCCTAGAGGGACGACAATGATGCCACCTCTCTGTACAAAGTATCCTGAGGACTTACAGATTAACTTTTCCCTAAGGAGGAAACATTCATGTTAAGTCTGGCTCCAGCTGTGATCACTTCAAAGGCAAAGGTGTAGCTCCCAAAATATTTCTGCATGTCGTTGTAGCCTGGCAGATCAAACAGATCAGAAGAGGTACCTGCAAAATCGACAGCAGAGTAACAGGCTGTGTGTTCACAATCCTGTGAAGCAGGATTGGTCCCGCTAGCACAACTCAGACCTACGGCAGCAGAATGCCCAGCTCTTACTGGGAGGAATGGATCAAAGTCGGTATTCCTACAGGCCACTGGGCACCACCAAGCTACCGGAAACCCCAGGACAAAGCTGCAGTCGGGATTTGGGCTTCCAGCAGTCACAGAAGGGCAGAGAACTCTGCCAGGACCAAACCTGGGTCTGGACAAAGCGTCGGCAGGGCCAGGAGAGCCGAGCGGTCTCCGGGCGAGCACACTCCTCTCGCCCCCGCCGCCAGCACAGCGCGGAACGGACACATCCACCCCACCCCGCTCACCAAACTCCCCGGGGGTGTCTCTCTCGAGCTCTCCCTTGAGCGCCCGAAGAAACCTCCACAGGGAACCGTGGGGTTTGCTGCCTCAGCCCCCCCGGCGATACCTTCAGCCCGGTTCTGCATCAACTCCCAGGGCATACGGAGAGACAATCCCGCACCATCTGGACTCTCAGCAGCCATCAGGTGCTGTGCTCGTTCCACCTGCTCGGAAGGAAAAGGGTAATTACACTGGGGGGGGTTCTATTCCACTCGCATCATCGCTCCATTTTACCAACACCTTCCCAGCCCTCCTGGCTATGTGACCAAAGCACTTTTTTTTTTTTCTTTGTGCTATGCAAAGTAAACCCCATTTGCATGAGGCAGAAGGAAAGATGAGTGAACCTTCTTAGCCCGAGCAGATGTTTTTCATTAGAAAATAATTTGTCAAAAGGTAGAGAGACTCACATTACTAATTTTCAGAACAGCTTCTTTCACTTTGGAGGGTAACTAGACTCAATTTAATTGCAAATGGGCTGCGTGGTCCTCGGAATAGGGAAAGTAAAAGCAGAGAGAAGGTGTGCTTTTTTTTTTATCAAAATCTTTCCCAAAATAAAGAACTTTTGTCCTATTTTCCCTGGGACAAGTGTCGATTCCTGATCCTGAAGCAGAGGACCAGCCTGGTCCCACCTCACCCAGCAGAGAAGCAGCAGGATCAGCAGCTGTATCTCTCCGTGGGGAAGCTTGGTCTGTCTCTGCCCAGTGTCCACTTCTCCTTAAAATGAACTGTCTCTTCTCTAGGATTTAAACAGCCACTTTTCAGCTCATGGACTTCCAGCATGAACGCAGTGAGATTCTTCCTGTCACTTCTCAGTCCCCTTAAATGTTGGTTTATCACAGAAGAGAGATATCCAGGAGCTACGAGCTTACATCCGAAACCAACACAGGAAGCAGCACGCACCCAGCACACGTGGGCACCCCTTTGTTTCTCTGTCTGTGCCCCTCTGCAGATAACACACAAACACACATCCCCGGGTGTCTGCAGCTCCTCTCTTCCCCAAGGAGCACGTAACCACCCTCACAGTGCACTCTGCCTTTAACAAATCACAACAGTGCCAGGCCAGGGGCTGGCTTCTCTTTTCCTTCTGCAGCTCCTTACAAATCAAACGCCAAGGAAAAGAGCCAACCCAAATAAACAAGCACTCCGAGACCAAGTCAAGGAACTAGGTGTTGATGGGAAGGACTAAGACTAAGGTTGGAGAGTCCCAATCTCTGCTGCTTGTGCACATGGGGTTTCTTATTTCCCGAAGCCAAAGACTGTGTGACCTGCGTCCATAACAAGCCATTAAAGAAAGAAAAAGTCCCCACCAATTCTTGGCTTGAGCTGTCAAAGGCTCAGTGTGCAGACTTTAAGCTGTAAGGGATGATTCTTATTTCTTCATTCCTAAAAGCACGAGATTTTACCTCCACTGAAGAAGGAATTCCTCTCCATAACACTGGGTTGCTTTTAAATTAACAAATCATTCTCCCTGGGGGCTTCAGGGGAGTTCCTCCCTGCACGGGGAGCGAACACCAAGTCTCCCACTGACTTCCAGGGGCCACTTTAGAACATTTTCAGGACATTTTTACAATGCTACATGAAGCACACTCTCTGGACCAACAGAGACAGGGGCTTTACCAACCCTGGCATGGTCACAGTCCCACCTTGTGCACGTGCTTCACCAGACCATGCCTATTCCCAGGGAAAATGAGCATAATCCACCCTGCTATCGGGCAGTTCCACTGTGGGATGAGCTTGTTCACCCTTCAGTTGGTCTAATTATAGCAGTGCAGAAATAAGAGCACACTGTTAGTATTTAATCATTATTGCTCAGCTCAGGAAAGAAAAAAAAAAAAAGAATAATTACCCTTATCATCTTTCTGCAGATTAGGAAACTGAGGTATGTCGTCTGTGCCCCCGTTACAAGCAACTTTTCTTTCCCACATGATGCAACTTGGTGCTGAAAGAGAACAGGGCGCGTATCGTTCATCCAAGGCACTCTGCACGGCTGCCCTTTAGCCAGCATCATTGCCAAGGTAATGAAAACCCAGATCTGTAATTGAAAGGCACTGCTTTGTTCAAAGAGATGCTTCTTAATAACAACAGGAAAGCGTATTTGGGAGACCCTTGCTGACAAAAGTAATCTGTACTTTTTTAAGACAAAAAAAACAAGCCCCGCTGCTTGGGCTGTCAGAGAGTAACTCCAATTTCCAGTGAATCTTTACATTAAAACATGCTGCATCAGTTGATTATTGTTCAAGTTTTGTCCTTTTTTTGTCCGTAATATCTTAAAGTTTCAGTGGTTTCTTCTGGTTTCTTTTATTGCTTTCTGAAGGTAAGACATACATTCAGTCGAGGACGGAATATTTACTCGAAAGGTGCAGGTTCTACTTCAATGGTATTTTATTTGAGAAAGAAAATGTTAAAGAAGAGAGCCTCAATTTTATAAAGCAAACAGGAAACGGATAATTATGGAAAACGGTGAAAAATGAAGCTTTTATGCATTTGCTGAATCTTCCCAAATGTGTAACGATGCCCTGCAAACTGTTTCCTGGCTGTGGAATCGACCCGCAGAGACTTGGCAGGTCTGTAAAAACGGGGCACAAATCTCAAGAGAAAATGATTCCTTATTGACATTTCTGAGTCTGCCTTGATGTGAGAACAGAGATGCATAAAGATGAGAAAAGACAAGGGGGGAGGGGGAGGGAAATATCTGCACACTTCCCAAGACTGATAAAGTTCCATTTAAACCTGTACCTAGGATCTAGATTGCAAACTTCCTAAAAATCAGAGGTATTTAAATCATCTCATTATATATTTAACTTTTCTGTGATAAAAACAACCAAAGCCCTGCTTACAATATCACGGGGACCTTCTTGGAAATGAACACAAAGCATAAAGAGTTTTTAAGTCTCATCCCAGCCCTGGGAATAGGAAATAACTCCTCTTATCCAGCCTTAGCAGACAATTCTTTCCTTCTTCATGAAGACTCCTGAGCCTAATTAGATATAAACAACAGAGTTTTTACGGCGAGAAGGGGAAGCTGCTGCCAGGGTTGATACCTGGGCATGGCCTGAGCTCAGCCAGCCGTCCCCATGCTGTCAGTCAGCACAGCCTGACACCAGGCACGGGTCACCTCAACTCCCCTACCACGGCTGGATCACAGGTCCCTCCGCTGCTCTGGGCGCTGCTGGCTGCTGCCGGGGCAATGCGGATGCTCGCCCTAGCTGCAGGTCTAGAAACCAGGGATTTTCTGTCATATATACAGACATAAATACATATAGAGAGAGATATACACACAGATGAATACAGACAGAAGCATGGTGGGTCATAGACACAGGTAATCATTTCCTCCAAATCCCTTTTGCACTCGTCTCGAAGTTTCCCTCCTGTACTTTCTACTTGCTCCCTCTTTCTGGGACTGTTTTCCCACCCCAGTTCTGTGCAACCACTTACTTCCCACCCAATAGCTGCACTTTCTCCTGGTTTTGTGGGAGTTCCTGAAAGTTCTGGGTTACTCGTGGACTACTTTGCTAGAAACATAGTTTCAAAGAAGCCAGGGCTGTTTGAGCTCACTGAGTTTTTCTCTCCTTCACCCCCACGAGTTCTGTGCTGTGCAGATTGCTGCGCACGTAACATGCAGTGTAGAATTTGAGGGAATCCGAGGGAAACCAACAGTCAAGCAACCAAACCCCACTGAAATCAAATGGATTCTGGCACTTGAGTGCCTTTAGCTACTGGGAGATGAACCTCAGTGCCTAGAAGTGAGGAAGCCAACCTCATTCCGACCAAAAGCAGGCTACGCAGAGAGCTGTTTCCACAACCAACACCTCGCCCCTCACCGCTCCCAGATGTTATTGCTGCACATCCACGTTTCTTTCCAGCTCTTGCAGTACTTTTTGCAGCCCCTTTTTGATCTGCCTGCCCTGGCACTGAAATCCACCCTGGTTGCCAGTGACACTTCTTATTGATTTTTAAAAAGCTTCTGTTTGCCTACACTACAGTGCTGTAATAGTCTAGCTCTGGAACTTATCATTTACTTTCTTTTTACGTTGCTAGGCTGTTCTTGAGGCACATCCTTCTAATTTATAAATGTGTCCTACAAAAAAAAAATAAAATAAAATAGAATTGGAAGCATTTGTAGCTAGGACCATCAGTAGTTATGCCTCACAGTTGGCAGAGCCTCCTTCTGATTGCTATTCAATGGTTTGAATCTCTTCAGAGATGTGTAATAGAATTTCATTTTTAATCAGGTTGGAACTGCAAAGCATCCTAGGACATCACTGGCCAAATGCCCCCAGAGAAGTATTTATGTTGTTGTAACACCATAATCATCCATCAAACGCTAGCTATTAATAATAGCATTTAATTTGAAAATGGAGCTTTGCTTTTATGTCATTTCTATGCGCTTTATGCAAGCAGGAAAGGCTAATTATCTCCATTTAAGAGAGGCAGCAACAGAGGGCACACTGCAGAGCAGGGATTTGAGCCTCATTCGGAGCTGTGTTCACTAGCTGGCAGAAGCAAACCACATCTACATCTTCAGACAGGCAGAAGAGACAGCAAATGGCACCGACCAGTTGTGAAATCTCTGCCCCCGTGAGCCTCACCAAGCCACACCACCTCCACATTCCTGCACTGAACCAGGCAAGGGAGAGGGTACAAACAGCACATTTTAGGGAGGGAATTAAATGTTGTACCTGCTGAGCTCACCTGAACTCCACCACTAGGCTCTAAGCACAATCCTTCAAGCATTTGTCATTTATTTGTTCTCCTTTGGCTTTTCTACATGGACACGGACAACAGAGGCTCAGATTGTCTCCAGTAGTGGGTTTATACGGGGAGGTCCTGCTGCCCCTCCTGTTTTGGAGGGGCTAAAGAGTCTTCCTCTTCCTTGCCTGTCTTCTGTAGTGCTGTAATATTCAGACACTCCGAACAAAAGGTGATGAATGGGCAAGAAAATGTCTCAGTGGCAGTGCCAGCAACAGGCTATCCACAGCCCAAGCCTCCTTGCTGACACAGAAAATTCCCCTTCCGTGTTAGAAAGCACAGCCCGAGTTAAGAGTCTGCTCTGCCATCATTTCCAGCCCCTGCTGCCAGCCCTGTCCTCACCACGCTGTCCCTTCACCCATTCTCTGGGCTCTCCCACAGCACTGCTGTTCTGCACCCACAGACCACACAAAAGCTGTGTGTGGAAACGCAGCAAATCCCTGCGCTCCAGGGATGAGAAAAGGACTCCAACCCCTAACTCCGCGAGCAGGCTTGGGAAAAATGAGTAGCACAAAACCTGCAAATTCACTCGGGCTCCTTTGCTAGTGGCTGAACAGTCCCATGGCAGCCCCGCAGGGGTCCCAGCTAACAGCCTGCTCCTGGCAGGGAGAGGACTGGGATCAAAGAGGAGGATGGAGAGAGGTGAAGCTGCCCGTTGCATTTCAGTCCTCGGCGAAGCTGGGAAGCGCGTTGTGTCGCACGTGGAGAGCGATGGGTCTCGCAGCAAACTGCCACTGGAGGTTGCCATCCTCAGTCCCAGGGGGTCTCTCTGCCTGGAAGAAAAGCCTTCATGTTCTTTCAAAGGGCACAGAGGGGCTCTGACTTCAGGTGTCTAAAAGTCAGATAGCTAAGGCTCATCCACTCGCTCTATGCCCCTTTTATAGTCAGAGGAGAGCAAAGTGAGTCGTCTCTTCCCAAAAGATGCTGCCAAGCCAGGGCCAGTGCATCACCTCGAGGACCTTGTTTCTCTTCACTGAATGTAAGAAGGGTCTGGAAAGAGCAGTTCATGGGTTTTATTGTCTTTCAGATCCCGAGGCATTGAGATGCATTCCACCTTAAAGCAGACCACTCTCCTCTAGCCTTGCCAGCCTGCATACCAGTGGGCACACCTACACTACCAAACTGGTTTCCTTGGTGTTTTGCTCCAGGGCTCCCGCCTTCCATGCTAAGCAGATGTTCAGTCCCTGAGACCCAGCATAGGATGGACCAACTCACCACAGTGGTGAGGGAAGCAGGACACTGAACTCCAGACGGGGAATTTCAGGGGCTACATGGTTGACATGAACATCCCAGTTGGGCTGCGAGGACCAGAGCTTGATCTTTCCCGTGGACAGCAAAGCAGTTGTAGCACGAAAGGAGTGAAGCTCTATTTTCAGAACAGGAAGATGCTTCCTCCAGACTTACTCCTAAGTGCCAACACCCGTTTAGCAAACAGGAGTGCAGGATCTCACTGAAGGTGTGACAGGCTGCCGGGCTGTCAGCTTCTCTCTGCTCTCCAACTTGCTCCTCTCTCCACCCTGCTGAGAATCTTGCCTTTAATCTCATCAGTACTGACACGAGGCCATGATGCAACCCTTGAATTCATCCACGAAGGGGCCCAAAATTCTTGGTTTAAAAGGGAAATTGCTTACAATTTGTGTGCCACCAAAAATTAATAATACAAGAGAAGGGTGAAAAAAGCCGATCCATTATTTAGTATTGGCTTTATTTCTCTACACAACATGCTCAAAGCATGCTGTGTCACTCCTGAAAGCAGAAAAATGTGAACTAGAATAAATTACTACAGGCCCAGTCCAACACCCAGTCAGTACAGTGCTCAGGAAGCCCTAAAACTGAGAAATTAAAGTAATAAGGTGACCACAACAAAAGCCCGGGAGCTAAATCCTGTTCTCATCAATCAGCTGTAACCTCAAACAGGCCCTGCTGATTCCAGTGTGGGTGCTGCATTCAATCACCAACTGGACAGACGTTGCTCCAGAGAGGCCTTCCTGAAACAAGGAAGGTACCCCAAAGGAAGCACTGCCAGAGCCAAAACCAGAGCACCACCTCTCCCACTCAGCACTTCAGGCACTTCTGCAGTACAATAATTGAAACAAAACAAAAACACACACCAGAAGACAACCAAAAATCCAAACCAAACAAAAAAAAAAAAACCCTAATAACAACATCCAAGAGTGTTACCAGAGGAAAAGGATGTTTAAATCCTGCAGAAAATGCTGCTATTTGATAAACTGACTCATGCTACAAGTGGGGTGGGTTCAGAACTTAGGGATACACCTGTCTCTGTGGACTGAGGTGAGCACAGGGCGAAGAGGGAGGGGAAAGGAAGAGGTGACACATGGAAAATTCACAAGGACAGACTCAGTACCTGCTCAGTCCTATTCCTGCTCAAATGTTAACCCCACACCCTGTCCTGCCTTTCTTCTCCAAGGACAAAAAGGATGTAATTAGGGTCTGGCTTTCCCAGGCTATAACATAACAGGATAGTGTTTTGAAACAAGCTGAAAAAAGCAATTTCTGACACAATCTCTGCTCAGGAGCTCGGTTTGTACAGACTGGTCTCACATCCAGAAAACTTTCTAGGGCAGCTTTCTCCAAAATTGATGGGTCCATGAAAAGCACTGATTTGAACTGACCACAGTGCAAAACACAGCAGTTTTCTCTGCCCAAGACGAGAGCAAAGTCTGCAGGTCCTCTGTGCCACTGCATTCTGGGGCCACCTCCTTCAAACGCTGATGTTTCCTCTCCAGCTCCAAACCTTCCTAAGCTGCTTTTGCTTCAACAGTGAGAAGAAAGGGATTAGCTGTCATCTGGAGGAATGGCTGCACCCAAGGTTTTATGTAGTCGCAGCAGCAGGAGACAGCAAAGCTGGATTAAAAAATCTTGGCAATTTTTAGTTTAGCTTCTTTTAGACTGCGAGATATAAATAAAAAGTAGCATCTCAACAAAAGAGAGCTGCTAAGGCTGCTACTTGACTGCGTAGCGTGAATTGGCTCCGGAGAAAATCTGTGCAGAGCCAGTTAGGCTCCTACAATGAGTATTACAATTAATGAGGCCAAGTCACCTAGAACTGACAGGGAGATAGCTAAAGAGAGATCTGTTTTCTGAAACCATCTGTACACACACACCTGGGACAAGTGCAAAGGCAGGGGGGGTGTGGGGGGGAGGGTGTACAGCCAGCTGCATGGGAATGGTTTGCAATATGAAGTTAATCCTCCTGTCCCGGGACAGCAGGAGGTTTGTAGATTAGTCCTGCCAGGTATTTGGTTAACCTGCAGACTTCACTCCCTCCTCCTCCTCTCTTCTCCATGGCTCTCAGTGCCTCTTCCACAGAAGTTTGCTTTATGTTTCACATGGATCTTCCTCATTGCAGACTGGGCCTGTGATTTCTTACCCACAGCAGAGGAGAAGAAGGGATCATTCCCCTTCCAGCAGAGGAGGAGAAGGGATCATTCCCCTTCCAGCAGAGGAGGAGAAGGGATCATTCCCCTTCCACTACCCACCTTTTGTGCTGTAAGGATATCATCACTTAGTCCTCTCTTCTCTAAGCTCTACAACCCAATTACTTCTCTCTACTCCTTCAACCACAGTTTTCCTGATCTCTTCATCATTATCAACCTCCTCTGCAGCTTCCTCAGTTATTTGGTCTCTATCACACTTGAAGTTCAGTGCCCCAACCTGGGCACAACACCCAGCTGGAGTCTCCCAGAGCATAAAGCTGACCACACACATCCTGGGGGCTGCACTCCAGTTTAGACCAGCAGAAGTCCCCACAGAGTGGTGGTTGTGACTGGCCTATGTTAGTACCTCCTCACCAGGTGCAGAGGCAGCTTCAGGTGAATCTGAATCTTTCTGATAAGGTTTTGAGGAGATTTCACATAAGCTGCAGCTGCGCTGCACCAGACACTGTCAAACACAGCTCAGGGAGCTTCTTTCTCCCCAAAGTCTAAATCTGGGGCTTCAAGCACAGTATCTAGATGCAAATCTTGGTGTATTTTTGGACTATTGCTCTATTGCTCGCACAATTTCTACATACACTGAGACAACCTCTTCCCTTCTCCAGGAAAAAATAAAACACAAAGAAACACATAAATCTGGAGAGAAGCATCTAAGAGACTTGGCCCATGGGATGCCTGTTGGATCACAATGCACCGAGTATTTAATTAGAGGAAAAACAAAGACACGAGCTTGCCTAAGGCCACTCCACAGACAAATGGCACCACAGCCCAGGTCTCTGTGCTGTCAGTACAAACACCCTTGGTTTATAATCTGAAGAACAGGAGCCTTTTCAGTGACTTCCAACTAAGTCACTAAAATGCAGAATTGTTTCCAGAGGAAATGCCCTTAAGGTGTTTTGATGGCTTCAGAGCCAGAGTGGAAAGGCAATGGGAGTGGATAAAGTGAGTTAATCAACAGAGTTTTCCCATCTTCACTTGTCTCTGACCCCCAGCTGATGAAAATAGAGGACATTTAAACACTGAAACCTACAGCCCTACTTTGTTCAAATACTGCCTCTGTTTAGCATTCAAGCCCTTGCTAAGGGATAGTGTTTATTTTATTCTAGAGTGTAATTGAATCCCCAGAAGGCTGTCCCTAGGCAAACTCATTGAGAGCAAGACTCTAAAATTAGTAAGTGTTGGGACACATTTGGGACAAGCATTAAGAGAAGGTGACTTTTCAGAGCTATAAACCTTTCCCTCATACCCATTCTAACCATAAAGTTCTGCCAAGTTCTGCACTCTCCATGAGTCAGTGCTCCTGTGAAGTCAGGACTCCTTGCTTGCCTCTATTCACACTTTCAACAGCGAAGCACACACTGATTTTGACCCAGTTTCCATTAGTTTCACACTGTTAATACCACCAAACTTGCGAGAATCACTTCTGGTTTGTGTCACCAGAACAGCAGAATCTGGTCTCCTGCAGTGCCGGTCATTATGATTCTTCCATGGGGGTTAACACAGCCAGTAAGTGCTGGCTGGCTGAAGGTGTTGTGTTTGGGGGGAGATGGAAACCACAGGCCACTTATTCACCAAAAGCTCATAGGAGTTTCTTCCCAAGCTGACTTTCAGGAGAAGATTCCTGGTGAAACCCTAAATGGGGTCGTTAACTGCAGCCCATGCAGAGAACCCTTGGCGCAGATTGAGATTCGTCCAGGCTCCCGTGTGAACGCTCTCACTCAAGGTTGAAGCACTTCATTCAACCCCCAGCCCATTACTCAAGGCCGAAAACATGCACAGCCATACCCTTCAATTTACAGAAGACAAATTGTGCTTTCACTTACTTGGCTGACCTGCCACGGCTGCCCTGGAGGGCATCCTGCAGAGGGGACCTCGAACCAACAGCGGGTTCAGCTGGGAATTGTGACTTGATCAGGATTATCTGCTACATTAACCCCCAAGGACCCCAATCTACACCAGACCCATCAGGAGCTCCAGACCCCACCGTGTCAGAGAGCTCAGCCGAAGAGTTTCAGCCTCTTCCTGTGATGATCCCACAGAGTTAATTCCTGCCACGTTCTGGACCTGGCAAGGGCTGCCTGGGCTTTCTCTTGCCAAGTGCCAGTCATTGCTATTGTAACTAAGTAGCTAATGGCCTGGCAGAATGCCACGAGCAGACCTGGGGTTAATGAAGACTTCCATCAAACACCCTTTGCACGGGTGAAGGTGGGGGGGGGGAAGATTTCACCCACTGTATTTGTTTGGAAGCGACCGTCAATAATTAAAAATTAAATGGACTTTCTCCATTATGCATTCATTATTGACAGTTCTATATTAACTGGGCATTTCAATTAATAGTTCTTTGCTAGTCCAACTTTTGCAGCAGCTAAAACTTATCACCAGAGCTAATTGCTAACGCCCCTTTTATCCTCCATCTCCGTGTACTTTTACTCCACAGCCCGAACCCAGGCAGTTCAGGGGATGCTCTTACTCAGCAACACTTTGCAGAAAAGCTGCAGAATGCTTCAAAGAACCTGTTCTTGCTTCTGTCCCAGCCCCAGCAGAACAGAACTGACAGAAATCTCAGATTTTATTATTTTTTTTTTCCTTTCCTCTACAGCCAGAGGACAAAACGCTGACACGGCTCTTTCAGGGACCCTCATGCACACGCTAACTCAGTTCAACTCCTTCTTTCCTCTGCTACCTGAACACTGCTTTCAGGCTTTACTGATCGAGTTACTATTGCTGTTAACATCATTTACAGCTGCAGCCTTAGCCTGAATTAGATGAAGCGCCTGGTGACCCCGGTGTTATTTCACAAACGCTTACTAGGTTGTTTATTCAAGGAAAAAACCCACCAAAATATTTAGGGAAACCTTGGAAATAAACACTTGTCATTTCTTACTGCTTTTTTTACTTGGATATTGCTGTCATGTTTTGCTTTGGAAAATTCTGAGATGGAAAAAACACACAGTACTGACAGAAATGTTTCAATCTGCGTTAAACAAAAATCTTGAAGGAATAAACCCATCTTCTTTCCCTTCACCAGAACTTACAGCAAACCCCAGCTAACCTGGTTTTCATGTCACAAATGACTTTGTCCTTAAGGTCAGTGTTTGGATTGTCTGTGAACAGTTCATTTCCCACTGACACGCAGCTCCCTTGCATGCCACGGGCCGGGAAAGGCCCTGTACAGTGAGACCCAAGGTCAGGGAAGGTGTTGATGTGATGATCTATTCGATAGCGGATTACAGAGAGCTTTCAACACTACAACAGGTTAAGGGTGTTTGGTCAAGCACCCTTGGACAACAACTTTAAAACCTCCCACCCTGCCCACCTAGACATCTCAAACGCATTAAAATGTCTCCACTTCCCTAGGAGAACTCGTTCTGCCAGCAGTTTCTCAGCCACCTTTGGTAAATGCTGAGTGTCCCAGTGGCAGGTAACAGAAGACCACAGAAATGGCAGCGCTGGTTCAGACCAAGGGTTCACCTCACTGAGCAGCCTCTAACTCTACCTTTAAAATGGAAAGAGCAAGAGTGGGATGAGCAGATGTGATGCCTTCCCTATTCTTCTCCCAGCCCCCAGACCTTTTCAGCTGACAGTATTTTCTCAATCTCTAATTTTTCCCAATTTCTCAATAGCTGGTGTGGTATTTGGTGTTTAGTTGCGTTCAGTGGGGCTCCCCAGGTTGCCCCAACACCATTCAATATGATAACTAAGAGAAGTGATTGCTGAACGCTGCTGCAGTGAGTTGACAGACTGGAGTAACTATCAGCACTCCTCTTGCTGAAGGTGACATTTTTGATGCAAGGAGAACCCAAGCAACCACCTGAGCATCAGCATCATGACTTCCCCTAACAGGAACCACACTGCAAGTCACCTCCATCCCTCCCCAAACTGGAAATGGCAGTATGCCCTGGCACTGTCCTGGGATACCTGCCTGGGCTGTGCTTTGCAGTGAAGAGCATCCCAAACTAAGGCACCAGCATCGTGGAGACTCGGCAAAGACCCCACATTACATAAACCTCCAGCTCTGGAGGGCATCATGCCCTCTTCATTTTCCATGGCAGAAACTGGCAACCCTCCAAACCCTGCAAGCCAGCACTGCTCAGGTCTATTCTTCTCTCCATGCATGTGTAACTCCCGCTAAATTATTACAATAATAATACAAAACATTTGTAAAGTGTCCTTCAGGAAATGGTCCCAAGGAGATTTCTTATTCAGGCATAATTAAACAAGCCATGAACACAACCCTTTTCCATTCAGAGTTAACAGCAAAGGCAGTGGGGCTCTTGCCAGTATCAATCGGTACCAGACTATATTCAGGTCAGGGATGTGGGGAAGCTGCACCGAGAATGGAAAAAAGCAGAACTAGGGATGCTGGGGACAATTTTATGGAGTGCCTCTCTCTGCTGACCTGATTCCCCTGGAAAAAAAAAAGGCTTTGGGGTCAGTCCTGTATCTGAGAAATGTGCAGAACGGGCATCATAAGAGATAGCAACAGGGAGAGGAGGACTGAAAGAGAGCAGAGAAGGGGGTGAAGGAAAAGACCATCACAAGAAATAACCTTTTTTTCCTAGAGCCAGGGATAACCTTGCTCTGTGGTGATGGCACAAGCACAGACAGACCCAAACTAGCTTTAATCTACCTTCAGACCCTTAATCTAGCTTTAATTCACAAGCCAACAGCAAGGGGCCTGCTTCATCACGGACTCCCCACCGGTACTGATCCAGTTCATCCCAGGACCTCAGCTGGCTCAGAGAAGCTGCTGTGGCCGCACAACTAGCCCTACCCTGAGTGAAAGGGAGTTTAAGCACTACAAATGCTGCAGCCAAACCTCTGAGGTACAGCTCATCTGCTCATTTGGGACCTGGCACACAAGAGGCTGTGCTTTCCAGGGCAAAGCAGAGGGCTCCACGGGCAGCATCTTGCCCCCAAAATGGCAAAGGCA
Organism: Actenoides lindsayi; assembly: GCA_025331215.1. NCBI lineage: Eukaryota > Metazoa > Chordata > Aves > Coraciiformes > Alcedinidae > Actenoides > Actenoides lindsayi. Next base: position 27,316 of record WTSP01001296.1, on the reverse strand, counting down.
GCATGACGGGTGCCAGATTGCCAAGAGGGCTTAGAAACTTAAACAGAAACAAGAGAGAGAGTCACAGGCCTGAAGTTTTGGGAGGTTTTAGTTCTTGCAGAGAGTGGGAGCCTTAGTTTCTGTCGCTGTTGACACAAGGAGTGGGAAGAAAGGCTACTCACACCTTTTACTTAAGGTCATATGTGATTTCAGTCTCCAGCACTGACCTTTCGGTGCTCACAGAAGGTGACTCAGGGAGTGAGCTCAGATATCTTGCTCAGTGTAAACAAACCAAGCGGCTGGGATTGACATGGCATCCCAAATAGCCCTGCAGAGAAGCAGTAACACAGATGTTTCAGGAGCAAGGTGCAGAGGAGAGAGATGGGGCAGGATCTCATTCACAGGCAGATTTCAGGGCTGAAAGGAACAGAGGCCCAATCACCCCAAGACATGGACAGTATGACAGACCAACCGCATTTTTGCACTGAACACTGAGACCTTTGGATTTACTCCAACAAAAAGCCTCTGGCTGGAATGAACACTCTGGGCAAAGGTAGCCTTACAGCCAGAGACTCCAACAAAAAGCAGGGTATTGGCCACACTGGGGAACTGACTCTGCTCAGAGCCCCCACCTCACAAAGTGGGCAGTGATGACAGTGTGTGTGTTACACCTCAACTCCCCCGATCATGTGCCACCACCTGCACACGGCCTCCCGTGCACATCAGGTCCACCTCCTCACAGAGAGGTTCTTCCAGAGAGGATGGATCCTACCAGACCTTTACTCAGGGTCACCTCAGAAAAAGACCTTCTGAGTTATTTCTCTCACACTGCAGCAGGACCTGGAGGCATGAATCACAGAACCACTGAACTGCTTAGGTTGGAAGGAAGATCTGAAGATGGTCTCGTTCAACCGCCTCCTCAAAGCAGGATCAATTCCAGCAGCTTGCTCAGGGCCCAGTCCAGTCAGCAAGGATGCCTGCACATACCACCCCCACCACCTCCACAACCCATCTGGGCAGCCTGCTTCAGAACTCTCCTACCCTCACAGTACATAGAGTTCTTCTTAGGTTTGAGCAAACTGTCCTGTATGTCAATTTGTGCACCACAGAGAAGGGCCTGGCTCCTTCTTTACTCCCTCCCATTAAATACCAGCACCAAACCCAGCACAACAGCCAGAGCAGAAACATAACGGTGCCTGCTTGTCGAGACCACCACCATGTAAAAGGCAACAGGACTATCCCTCCGTGCTCCCAATGCACAGAGGGAACTGAGCCACTGAGAAACAAACACTATCAAGGTCAAACAGGACACTGGTGGCAAAGGCAGGAGTTCAAACCCAGACGTCTCAGACACGGTGTCTCCACCAGCCTCTCCTGGCTGGCACAGCACCTCCTACACACATTGCAGGCCCTACAAAAGCCCAGACCACCTCCCTGGCTGAGGGGATGGCAAGATCCTTTTTGTTTCAGGAATGAGATGCTACAGGTATGAAGGGAAGGATGTGCAATGCTATTCAGCTTCCCTTTATGCAAGAAACCAGCAATACACATGCATGGGGAAGCAATCCAGAAAGGGGTTTTCCAGTCTCCAAACACCTCCACAGTACAGCACTTGGACCGAAATCAGAAAAATCTTCCAAAAGGAGGTCCCAACAAAGGCACCGAGGATTTCCAGCTTCTCTCTTTTCCTTTTTATACACCAAGCCTCCCCTGGCCTCTCTGCACGCTCCCACCTGCTGCCCCTGCCCAGCAGCACCCTTCAGGTGGGTGCCCACCCAAGGGAGTCCACGGCCTGGGTTTCCACGGCTGCTGGGAACCATCTAGTGGCTCTCAGCCGGATTGCAGCAGCTCCCTCCTCAAGCAGAGGGCTCGGCAGAAATAACACCCGGCCAGGTCAGCCAAGAACTGCACCCCGGTGGGCACCGAACCGCGGACTATGGTGGGTGTTCTTGGAAAACCGCTGCTCTTCGAAGAAAGCCGGGTTTCCTGCTGGTTCCACTGCCAGGAACACCCTCTGTCCCCATTCTTCCCCCGCCACTCACACAGAAGCATCTTTGCTTCCCTCAGTCTCCTCAGGGCAACAACCAGCAGCAACTCTGTTGCCAGAGCGAAGAGGCAGCTCCTCTGGGTGGAAACAGGCGAGCGAGAAGCAGGGGCTTGGAGACGCTGCCAAGGTGACTTCATGAGACATCCCCCCCCCCCAAAGCCTGCTCGATGCTTACAGCCGAGCCCACCTTCCCCCCACCCAGGAAGGTTTTCTTGCTGTTATTTATCTCAGATCCCACGCAAACACCATGTCATCCCCCCAGGGAGAGCAAATTACCATTGCTATACCAAGGGCGGTGTGTGTGTCTGTGTGTGTGTCTGTCTGTCTGTCTGTGTGTGTGTGTGTGTGTCTGTGTCTGTGTGTGTGTTCTCACGGCTGCGCAATGACCCTCCCACGGGTGACAGTTGCTCACTGGAACAGTGAAGCCAACCCCTCTTTGCACGGTAACGGAGAGGGCAGGTTTAACGAGGTGTCACCCGCACAACAGTCTCGACCGCAAGAATCCGTACTTAAATCTAATTTATCGCCAGTTAGCACCAAATCCCGACGGCCGATTCGCCATGCGAAGAAGCCAACATACAGAACTGAGTACGAGTAGCGGGGGGCACGTTTCCCGACGCTCCTCAGCATCACTAGCGGACTTCGCCGCCCGCCTTCGCTTCCTCTCGCTTCCCGCCGCGGCCGAGCCTCGCACGCTGCCCTGCCCCGGCCCTGCCCGGGCCCTCACACGCGGCCCTGCCCCGGCCCTCACACGCGGCCCTGCCCCGGCCCTGCCCGGGGCCGAGCGTGGCGGCAAGGCCGGCTCCTGCCCGTTACGGGTTTCTTTCCGCCACACCAGGCACCTTACCGTGGTTCCTCGGCCGCCCCGCGCCTCTCAGGGGGGTCCCTGTCCCAGCGTGTGTCCTTCGGTGACGAGGTGCTGCTCCCGGCGCACTGGGGCTTGCGGAGCCTCGGGGGTGTCCCTGCCCCGCCGCGGGCCCCGCGCAGGCTGCGGTGGGGTGTCCCCCGCGGCCGTCCCTGCCCCGGCCGTTCCCCCGCCGCCTCCTCGGCGCCGGCTGCCCCCGAACCCCGCGGCCGCCTCCGCCCTGCCCGCGACCGCCTCGCCTCAGGCGGCTCAGGGGCGGCCGCAGCCAGTTCCGAGCGGGCCGGGGCGGTTGGTGGGTCCTCGCCCACAAAGCTGCTGTCGCCGGGGGCTGCCCGGGCTCGGGGGCTGCCGGTCCCTCAGCCGTTAGTCAGTAGAGGCCCGGGAGGACGTTCAGCTGCCATTACACAATTCACGAGCCGGAGGAAGCAGGGTGCTGCTTCTGAAGGCCTCTGGGCTTTTATTACGGGGTGGGGTTTTTTTTGCTGTTGATTCTGGTGCTAACGATCAACAGAAAGGTTGGAAGGGTAGAGCGTGCTCCTGACAGAGCCAATTAAGAGACAGAGGTCAAATGGGCTTCGTCTAGACAAGATAGTTTGAGACGGAGGGGAAATGTGCGTCCTCTTACAATTCAGGTGCCAAGTGCTGCCTTGGTCTGACAAGCAATGTAAACGCTGCAGATTACGGGGTAGGGGGGGAGCAGAAGACGGTGGAAAAAAAAAATGAAGACATTAAAAGCACTTAGACCATTCGGGTGGCTCTTGTGGGGTCCAGATTGCAGAAAAAGCAGTGTCACTTGCTCACGGAAAAATGGTGCTGCTTTTGAGGTCATGTCAAAATGTTGTCGTTATGGTGGAAAGGAGGGATAATCCAGGCGGGAAGGGATCTGGAGAGGTCATCTGCTCCCACCTCCTGCTCAGAGGCATTCGGCTGAGACTGTGTTGCTTGAGGCTTTGCCTGGTTGAGTCTGGAAGTTGCCTCACTTGATGTATTTCCAGATAAAGATGTTCACAACTGAAGTTAACTTTGGGAAAACAAAACCAAGGCTGATGTAACACCCAGAGCTCTGCTGCCACCCAGGGCTCTCCTGCCACCCAGGGCCTTGCACAGCCTGTAGCTCTCTCCAGCCTCCTCCGTGAAAGTGCAAGATGCGGAGAAAAAATAAATAAATAAATAAAACCAAACCAAAACTGCTGCCCATTTCAGTTTCCTTTAATTGTTTTCTTTTGGCTGAGTTGACTTACGGCAATTCATCTCCCCAGCATCGGGCGTGCCAGACTGCAGGATAAATATCGGGGATGAGTAATGAGCTGACCGAGGTGTGCTGCTGCGAGGGCAGGCAGGCCAGGGATGCTGCCCAGCTGCTCTCTGCTGTGGGTGTTACCAGATGAGCACAGGAACTTTCGGCCTTCTTGCTTTCTTGAGCATCTCTGTGAACACACATGGCTCGGGTCAGCTCTGGCCTGGCCTGAGGAGCTGTGGATGAGCAGCCAAATCCACATTCTGGATCAGAACAACCAGATTCTAGCTCATATACTGTACTGTTATTATAATTGCCGTTACATAGTAGTATATGAAGGCCCAGACATGATCAAAGCCGTTTTCTGCCAGATGCTATCTGCATTTATACCCTGTGACACAGTAATGTCCACCTTGAAGACTTCAAAAGACAATGAGCTCCAGTGTCGTATCTTGAAAAGTGTTACTGCACAAAAGGCACCTTTGAGCAGTGTGGCTTAAAAAAAAAATTAAGAGGAAGAAACATTCCGCTCCACAGCAAAGAAAATAACTGCTCTTCAGTGATCTTTTGAGTTACTTTGTGGATCTCTGACCTTTTTCATGTGCAGGCTCCTGACCAGTGGATCTAAGCTTGTTGCCATGAGGTTAGTGTTCCTCTTTACCTTCCTGAAAACCCCTTCGGAGCAGTCTGTGAATCCCCAAGCCTGTGGAGCTCAGAGCAGTAACTGAGAGGCTGCTGAGCACTGGAAGTTCTGTTTACAGTTCCTCTTCCCTCATGGCTTGTTTCCTCTGTTGGGTGGCAAGATGTCTGCACTGAGAAGGACACTTGCATACATCTGTACAGAGGGGGCTCTGAGACCTGCAGCAGATACAGCCCCAAGTGAGTTCATTGACTCCATGGTGTTCAGGAATCACTCTGAGCCAAGAGATCTTGGTGTTTCAGACTGGTCAGCACTGTGTAACATCATACTCCATAGGACATAACAGTTGGGTCCAGATAGTGCCAGCCAAAGCCTGCTAAAATGAGAACTTCTCAGTCGAAGTAACACTTTCAAACTAGAGGCACTTCTTTGTGTGTCTAGACTCACACTGACTTTCTGAGAGACTCTGGAAAGCACAGCAATGCAGAGGAGGAAATGACAGAGAGATTTGTCCCTGACTGCATGGACATTCCCAAATTGTTAAAAGCAAATCCTTAGAAATAAAGTTATGGATGAAATCATGAAACAATAATGGATTCAATTTGCAGAACCAATATACTGGGTAGAAGCTGCATCTGCCCTCTTTTCAGAGACCTGAGATTCTCCACACTGAATTAACACTTCAGAGGAGTAAACACGGAAAGTGGTCAGCATTTATTTTAGCAGACTCTCACTGATCATGTACAAAATCCTATTTTAAGTGGATGTGTCCAGGAAAAGAGAGGTAGTGCAAAAGGCTATACACGGCCATAACACAGGGCATGGGATAAATCACCTGACCTGGACAATGTCAAAGAAATGTTCTGTGAAAAGAATATTCTTAACAGCCCAGGTAAGAAAAGAACTTTTTCTTTGAATGTAACTTTGGAGGAATTCTTTGCAGCTAATACAAAAGCAACTCTGCCTTCAACTGCAAAGGAGCCTGGAGGTCTTGCACACTGTATTTATAGCTTCTAACCCCATGGCTAGTACTCATCCTGCAAAGCATCTACCTCAGAAACTAATGGTGGAGTTTGGAAGAAGCTTTGAGTTGGATTCCCAACAGGTTCACAATGTTCTACATTTCTTCTCAAATCTTAAAGATCAGAAAGAGATGACCCCATTAAGACTCGAACAGGAAATGACCCAGACTCCTCCCCCAACACAAAAGCGGAACTGAAGCTCAGTTCTTTTAGAGGACTGAAGATGTTCAGATACTCTTTTCCCCTTCAAGTTTCTCATGCTTCCAAAGCACAGCACTGAAGCACAAGCCTGGAAAGCAGGGTGCCTGTGTTTACTCTGCAGCCACCTGCCTGTCCTCAAGACAAAGGGAGGAAGAGCTGTCTTCTGGGACCGCCCAGTGGAGATCCCCCTTTCCCGGATGAAGAAATGTCTCAAAAAATTGCAGGGAGGTCCCACTCCACCACCCTTGAGCAGTGAGCTGGTAGGGAGGCCCAGCTCCGGTGCAGGAGGTGGAGAGAACTGTGTTAGCAAGCCCCTCTATGCACAGGGCAAGGCATTAAAGGTCTTTCTGTAAAGAGGAGCCCCTTCTCCCTTTCCTTCTGCACCCAACAGCAAGACGTAGACCAGCCAAGTGACGTGGCAGTGTTCCTGCTGGACACAGGGCTAAAGATGCCATCTCTTGGGAGGGACAGGGCTGTCAATTGCCATTATTCTCACCCATCTAAATCACCGGAGCTCAGATTGGTGAGAAATTTAGGCACAAAATGAGTTGAATCAGATGACCCACCCTATAGGGGTGCCCTGTGACTGTATGGACCCATCAGTTCCGGGGCTAAATTCCTTAACTCTCTATTAGTGGCTAATTAAATCAAATTGCCCATTGCATACTTGAAGTGGTGATGAGCCTGGGGTGACAGCAGCGCGCAGCATTGTGTATTGACAAGAAAACAGCATGAGTTTTATATATAGGACATACAGGCACATAGGACAGCAGAGGAGAGGGATTTCACTGGTTTCAAAGAGCAGTGTAGTGCCTGTCCCATCCTCCAGCACGTGCGCTCCTGTCGCCGGTTGTTTGTCGAGCTGTAAAGTCAGTATTTTGTGATTCGATGCAGAGCATCGTGCCCTGGCTGCTGGTGCTGGTTCAGAGCAGCACTTGGCATGCTCGGGGCACCTTTCATCCCTGGGCGTCTGACAAGACTTCACCAGCGACATCCGCTTGCGTGAATCGCCGTGTCAATCACTGCCGTGCTGCCTTCCTCCCATCCAGCTGCCATTCACTCAACAGGGGGTTGTTCAAAGGTCATGCAGCGAGGAATGAGCACGGAGAGGAGAATTGCAGATTAATAAGCCCGGGGGAAATTTTTTTCATCAATGTGGTCATCTTATTAAGAAATACATTGAAAATAGTTCTCCCTTGTTTCAGTTTAAAAGTTTTACTGTAAGACTTGGGAGAGCAGTTTTCGAATAAAAAAAAGGCAGCATCTTGAAAATGCTTCCACGATGTCCCAGAAGAGCTGCTCAGGCACCTTCTGACCTGTTTCTCTTACATGGCCACGAGGCCCCACCTCAGTATCTCCCAGAAATCACCAAGTTAGCAGCAGGTATGTGCTCCATGCCTGTTTGGTTTTGAAGTGAGGTGATGTGTGCGGAAGGAACCGTGGCCAGAGCCAGCAGCAGGGCCTCTGCAGGACACCCAAAGCTCTCAGGAGGTAATACAACCAAAAAAGCCAAAATGTTTGCCTGTAGTTTATGGGGGGCAAACTGGTGTATCCTTACGCCTCTAACACCAGCCAGCAGCAGTGGGTAGAACATTTCCAAAGAGCTCTAACTCCAATCAGCAGCAGTGGGTAGAACATTTCCAAAGAGCTCACAACCAGGAGCTGCCCCTGTGTTGATGATGTCTGAGGCCAACTGTAGTTCTGCTGTAGCGAGGATGTGGAGTCCTAGGAAGGGATGGGCTGGAAAGCTTCCAGGAAGGAAGATGCAATCCTGCCAAGCAGAGGTCCCGGGTAAACAAGCAAATGTTACCAAAAAGGTCCCACAAAGCTTGTCAGACTCACCCAGCCTCCAGCACCTTTGGCTGCCGCAGCACATTTTTCTGTGAGATGGATTAAAAACCTCATGTCCCAGAACACGAGCATCGTACCAAAGCAAGAGGCTTTTGCCCAGAGGAGAAATGGAAAGTGTAACTGATATTTTGCCTCCTTGGGAACTTCCATAAGTGTTTTTTTGGCTGGGTTTCATAAACACTTTTTTTTTTTTATCCAGGTCTCCGAAGTTACGAGTAGCTGATGTGTTTGTGGCTGTTCAGGATGAAGGCTGCAGCTCTGATGTTAATTGAATCCTGTGATCCCAAGCATGCCCTTGCAACACCAATAACAGAAACATCTGGCAGAGCCAGCAGAAGTGCATCAGAGCCCTGGTTCCGACAGCAATTAAAAGAAGAAGGGGGGGGGAAATGGGAAAAAGCCAATTATATGTAATTGGATTCAGTAAACTGAATTATCTCACTATTAAAGCGGTGCTTGTTTTTTAGATAGCGGGACATTCAAACTATCAAAAGCATTAATTGATTTATCCTTTTTTTCAAGTGCTTTCTCAACAGTGCCTCTGTTCGAGAGCTGCAACCTTTTGTTCGCGTGGGGAATCTGAATTATACAGACCATGTTTATATCTCGGTGGCTCTATTCATTCTGACTTTTTTGTCATGTTGGTGTTTTAACTCAAAAATGAGATGAGTTTCCTGCACAACATAATGGAAGGTTTATTTCTTCTTTTGTGATGCCTTCACTGTTGCTGGAGGTGTAATTTAAGAAGGGAGAAAGGGAGAGGAATATTTTGAGTCTGATTCATAGCCATTCAGTTCTCAGGCGTGGGAGCTGCGTGGATGGCTTGGAAGCCAAAAGGAATCAGAAGCCTTCTCCGTGCTTGGCACATGCATGTTCTTTCTCTACTGTTTCAGGGCTGCACCTGGGCAAACTTTTTCTTCCCTATACCCTCTACAGCCACCTTTCAACAAAGGCTATTCAATTCTCAGAGACATATCCCAAAGGATTTCTGGGCCACCACTGACCTCAGGGGCTCAGAGGCCCTTATGCCCCTTGCCAGTCGCTAAGAGCGACTGTCTCCATAGCCAGGGATGTCAAAGAATGGTTCTGTGCCAAAGTGGTGCATTTGTCGCCTTGCACCACTGAGGATGAGGCCCCCTGTGTCTTTCTTTCTGCCTTACTAAGTGGATACTGAACGCTGGAAGAGCCAGCCATGAGAATAAGTCAGATCCAATGAGTTATTTAGGCAAATTGAAAGCATTATGTCAATTTGATGGGCAGCGTTTCAGGCCAGAATGGTACTATTGGCATTTTCTTCCTTCTGAATCAATAGCTCCTAAAGGATTACAATTTAATTTTTAAAGGGTAATTCAATCAAGAATTCAAAAACCAAGGGCATTCTTAAAATTAAACTTTAATCATATTTATTTATTTTTTAAAATTGTACTTGCAGAAAAAGAAGAGCAATTTCCAGACAATCCTTCACCTTGGACTTAAAGGGGCAATTTTTTCTTATATCCCTAGTGGGGCTCCGTTCCGTTGTTGCTTTTGCCTACGTCAGTTCTATTCAGACATGTTCCCATTAATACCCTGAAGAGACATCTTCCAAAAAACCCAAAGACTTGGCTGAGTTTCCATTGGTGACTGCCACCAGCATCAGCTGATTTCTCTGCATCTGAGAGTCTCCCCAAGGAAGTGGGACTGCCTGGCAGAGAAAAGCCCTTTTGTATGTGACAGCATTCCTCCTCTTTGCTATCTTCTGTTGCCTCTTTGTCTCCAAGTTAAGAGACAGTGCTCCGAATAAATGCAATTCTAGGAAGGACCTGGGGTGGGGCGTTAACGGTACCTTTTGTTCACTACATTTTGTCAAATGGGATGATATGGGTTTTTGAATACAGCACCAAACTCTTCTAGTCCTATAGAAATCCTAAAGCTGATCACTTCTGCCCAGTCTTCAAATACATTTTAGGCTTCTTCTGGACAATGCAGTATTTTGAAAGTCACATAAGCAGTGTAAGATTCAGACAAACACCTGCTTGGATTGCTGAACATTCTAAGCAGGTCTAAATATCTGTGTTTTAATTCCCCTCTCACAGCTGTGCTGGGTACCTCAGTACAAAGTTTAGACTCTCAAAATCATTGTTCTGCAGATGCCTAAACCACAAAGCACCAGAAGTCTGCAGATACCAAAGTCACTGTGCAGAAGGCTTGGCCTCTCTTGTCCCCCCTGACTGGATGCAGCAGCACAAGCCCAGAAGGACAGCTGCCTTCAAGCCCTACTTTGCCTGCTTTAGTGCCATGAGAGCGCAACTTCTAGAGGCAAGGCTCCTGGGGAGCTGGCTTGGATCTCAGCATCTTACTGGTGCTACAGTTCTGCTGGTGAAATACTCATGGTTCCTAAATATTGGCTGCGGGGCTTCTGCAGCATCACGGCTGCTAAGCAGGGAGACTCATGGGAGCTCCCAGAGGAACCCAGGAAGTCCTTCTCCTGTGTATCCCTCCCATTGTGCCTGTGCCGGTTACAAGCAGTTCCAGCCAGCTCTGAAGCAGATTAAACCAGCCCATTGTGTGCTAGAAGTTCAGCCAGGCACAGGAGCACATGGTTCCTCTGCAAAAATATGTAGGAAAGAGTGGAAGCCCCTTGAGGGATTAAACACAAAAGGAGCTCTGTGAAGAGGCGAGAGGACACACAGGATGAGTGAAGAGGTGAAGTGACACGTTAAGAGATATATCAGAGGAGAAAATGAAGAAATGGAAAGGATCTGTGCAAGGAGGCACCGTTGGAAATATAGCTGGAGATGGCCTTTCGGAAGGAGGTACTCCATGTAAGAGCAGGTGCCTCTAAGGGGAGGAGGGCCCATGTCACAGCAGGTACACCTCCAAAGCCACCCCTGCTGTGCCTCACCTGACTGGGAGAGGAAACAGGATTAAGCAGCAGCTGAATGGGGGCTTTAAGCACTTTACTAGTGCTTGATTCTGGGATTTAGATCCTGAAAGTATCAGAGAGCTTTTTCCTGAGTATTTAATCTGCATCTCTAGACATCTAGCTATGAGTCAAACGCCGAGGCTGTGAAGACAGCTTGTCTCATTGGTGAGCTCTTGACTTCAGCAGAAGTCAGTGTATGTGAGAGCACTCACTGGGGGGAGGAGCAGTTGCCCAGCGAGCCATTAGCGATGGCATGGGAACTTCTGTCTGGACCTGTGATGCCATCAGGGCTCAGGGGATGCTGATCTCATAGGAATGCATGACACAGAAATGGCAAAGAGCACTCCTGTGCTGGGAAGAGAAACTTCCCAGCTGAACCTGATCAGTTCTTCTCCAGGTCTTTCATTTCTATGACATTTTTGTCAAGCGTTTCTTCTGATATTTTTCATAACTTGCTTCTCAGGCCCTAATCCTGCTGCCCTTTGAAATGAAGAACCTCTGCCCATTCAGTAGCAGTAAATCTGAAACCAAATCACTGCTGATCACAACAGCTCTCCATTTTCCGAAAGTCACAGTGACACTGCAGAAAGCAAGAGTGATAAAATGCTGCTGGAGTACACCCTCATCTCAATACAGCAAGATGTATTGTTTCAAGAACAATGATTCCTTCAGATTTCATTAGAAACCCCCACTGAGTGAACCCTCTACTAAATAACGTGTACCTGACACTTCTTGTCATGCAGCCACACAGCGATCAAGGACACTTCAGGTGGAGTAGTGCAATAGGGTGACACATGGCACAAAGAAACAATAATGGAGATAATTATGAAGATAAGGTCCCTTTGGGACACCATTGTACTAAATGCCTCAGAAATTCTGAACTACCAAGAGGTTTTCCCATGAGCACTCTTTTCACAGAGAAGTACTTAACACACCCCACAGCATCAAGGTTCAAAATGCTTCCTGCTTCATTAGTGTAAGACAATGGATTTCTTTTCAACTATTGTTTATGTGCCAGATGGGCCATTGATGCATTGTTTGAAATAGAGGGAATAGTGTGATTATAAAATGCAATAAAAATCCCAAACACCTCTCTGGCTGAAATCGGATCAGCAAGAGTTTTTAAGGTGACTTGCTGTAATTAACCATGAAGAAAATAAACCAAAATGACACTGCATATATTTTTTTTTCAGGATTTGATGCTCCTGCAATCCGAATTAAAACTGTGGAATAAGAAACAGATGGAACTGAATTCTTCCACTAAACTAAGGAAGGAGAGTGGTTGAGACTTAGAGAGGATTTTGCCATAGTGAAAAAGGACTAAGGAAAGTGTCCTCACACATCATAGGGGACAGACAGTAAGTGCCTTGCAGCAAAATCCAAGAAGAGAGGTATGGGCTGAGGTAGAATATGGGCTGGGACAGTGATCCAGAAGGTGTTCGTTTGACCCTGCAGCTGCAGAACCCTGCTTGTAGCAGAAAGATTCCAGTCCCTGTACTTAATTCCTGTATTTTTTCTCGTTTTTCCACGGGGTTGAACACTCAATGGGAGTGTTGTGGTTTTCTCCACCTCCTTATGTAAATATATCCAGAATGACTGTTCTGTATTTTTTTATATATATATATATATATGTATGTATATTTAAGGATGGGAGAAGGGGTGGAAATAAGTGGGTTTCATTTTATTCCAATTATCAAGAAATGAAACTTTCAGCTATAGGTCTTTGTTGTTGTTGTTTATGTACCTGGCATTTATTATCTGCTAAACAAACAAACAAACAAACAAACAAAAAAAGTAGTTACATCTTTCTGTACATTTCCTTTTCTCTCTGATTATCAGTGTGTTGTCAATCCCTTCCTGCAGGCACTGTTTTGTCATAATCCTTTCAGAGCAAGGAAACTAAAAAAAAAAAAATCCCAAGAATAACACAGTATGAATTCCAATGATCTCTCCTTTTCAATTAATGGCTCAAATAAGCATTTGATTTACATTCGTAGAGACACTTGCTGCAGGCTAATTAAAAATAACGTATTGTTGGCAGATCATTTATTGAGGGAAAACAAATTGACAAAAGATAAATTAAGTTGCTACGTAATTAACTAGGAAAAAAAAAAAGAAAAGATACACAGCTGAAATAGTAAATTAATACATACATTTATCAATATCTCAACCAGGATTGAATAATGAAGTTTAAATTTCTCTGTAAGAAATAGGTAACAAGAAGATCTGGCTGAAATAATGTTTTACGTGTTCCATGACTCACATTTGCACGTGCACTGGTGCAAGTAAAGCCACAGTGCTGTAAGATTTCATCTTCTGAGACCTTGAACTTGTCAGTCCAAGGTCTTCTCTACTGGCCAGCACCAGATGTTTCAGGAGAGGACAGAATAAACAGTGCAGGAGATAGTCAGTGAGCAACCTTCCTACTAGAAACTTACCTCCTGAATCCTAATGGGTTTGATTCTGTATTCCTGAGGAATGCCACTTTATTGCCATTCCACAAGTTCTTTTAAAATGGGTTTTAAGTCCAGTCAGTGACAATTCATCATAGTTTCATTACATGGATAAATGCCCAGTTATTTCATTTCATGTGCATTTTCATGCTGTCCTCATCATGTAGTAACTGTGGATAATATTGGTTTGTATCAAGCCATGTGATTAAAAATAGCCCAAAGTTTTCTTTCTCTATTTTATAGCAATTCATTAAAATGATCAGAGATTTGAGCAGGAAAAATTCAGTGCTTTACATGATGAGAAATTTGGCACAGGAGACAGTGGGTGGAACAAGTTCACTATCTGGCATATTAGTACCACAGTAATGAATACAGGATTGCTCAGGTCTGGGGGAGGAGGAGCTGCTGTGCTCTGTGTCTGTGGGGCTTGAGGCACACAGAGCTAAACTTAATTGAAAGGTTTTGTGTAAATGAAGAGAGGAGTGACATCAATCCCAGGAAACAGGTTAGGGAGGATTAGCAAAATACAGCCAGACACGAACTGTCCAGTGACTTCTTACAATGTGTTGATAACAGGGTCTTTAAATAGGAGCTTTCCCAGCTCTGACTCTGACCAAGAGGGAGCAATTGGTCGAGGATAGGAAGGGGAAGGCAATTCGGGTGAGGGCATCCAAGGGCCGTGGAAGTTCATGACTCTGGCAGGATAACAGAGTATACACACAGTGCACTTCAAGATGACAGACATCAATGCACCCTGATAACTGGGGGGCAAGAGCTAATAAGGCTTAAATCTCAGGGGAAAAAAATAAGCCAGAAAGTTCTTTAAAAAGAACATCATGTTACAGGTATAAGTGCAGTTTATTCCAAAATGAAGGAAGGATGTCAGAGACTTCAGTCTAAATGAGGAACTATTCGGTGTCCTCGAAGAAAATGAAGACTAAACAGATTGAACAGGTTGATTCTAGAACAGCAAATAGCACAACCCCAGGGATGAGGAGCCAGATCTCTGTGAGATACATCAACCAAGGGACAAAAAAAGGTTGCCAGGAGTAGTTAGTAGAAGCAGTTACATGCCTGGAAAGAGGAAGAGCAAAGAAAGAGTTAATCTGCCTTTGAGAAGGAGTTACCAGTTTCTCAGAGACATGGTCACTTCTGCAGGCTAGGCCCAATCAGGAACTCATTTGGAATGCTATAAATCCCTTTCAGAAGAAATCTCTCTTTCCTTTGGCCTTCCACAGAGGTTTAGATGAGCCTCTCAGTTTAATCTCAACCTGTGGGAGCTCTGTGTCCTACGACCATGCTGAGTGTGATACAGCAAAGTCAGGGTGCCGTGAATTCCAGCACCCGTTTCTCCTTTCTTCATCAAATGGCCCTGTGTAGTCCTTGTGGTGAGTATCTGATGAAAGAAGCTCTTGGTTCTTAATACAAAACCATGGTTTTCATGGCTCAGAAAGAAGTAAATAATGTTTAGGAGCCGGATTTCTGGATCTGCTTAAGGAGGGTATATTACCATTGCTATTTGGATAGGATAGTCTCCCACCTTGTCCGCTGAACAGAACATGAGCTTTGAATATCATATCAAACCTTTTCTGCTTCATTGAGCTTCTCTTTTATGCTCTGTTGCTTTCCTTTGGCTTTTCAAGGTATGTCCATTACTGAAACAGAATAATAACTAGTACCAGGGATCCCACTTCAATTGCACATTCACACAAAAGCCATTGCTTAGCTTTCGGCAATTGTGTATCATTCGAAAAAGAAAGAGGAAGAGAAAAATAATTTGTTGTACTTCAGCAGGCAAATGAGAGGATCCAAATGAGAGTTGCATTTTAACAGCGTGACAGCAAACTTGGTAACTACTCACCAGGCCAACTGGGAATGGACTCTTTCAGCAAGGTGGTGTTGTGTGCTGACCCCTGTCGTTCCGATGGGAGAGCTTTGTCGCTGAACTCGGTGGGAATATAAATGATGTTCGATGGAAATACTGCCGGCAGAGCCCCTCTGGGTTAGGAGATCAGCTCTAGAATAATTTGGGGGGGAATTTGAAGAGTTCCATGGGAGTACAAAACTGATTTCTGCTTTCAACGGCAAATGAAAAGAAAACACGGTGAGCTAGTAAAAGTGTTGCATGCATGAGTGCAAGGAGGGAGGGTGTGAAAGAAGATAGAGTTCTCTGATATGCTGTCTAGCATTAAAAAATCATGCCAGTAGGTAACTTGTCAGCAAAGCATGGCTCTGTGTTGAGCCTCCCACAGCATCCATATTGCAAAGTGCAGTTTGGATGATGTTTTGTCCCACCCAGGACAGAATGCCCCTGAAGCCTTTCAACCCCATCACTGCCACCCTGTCTGATCTGCACCAGGGGAACATGGAGTTTTCTCTTAGTTTCTGAATTTTCTGATGCGTTTTTTTCTGAAGATGAGATTTTTGTTGTTGTTGTTGAAGCTTCCTTCTGCTTTTGATCTTTGGAGATCTTAGTTCAGCTGTTTATCCAAGCTGTAAGGACTAACCAGAGTTTGGGCTTATTGTAAAGATCTGCAGGGAGAAAAGCGGTTGAATTTTGCAAAACCCACCTTATTTGTAACCGATTTAACCAGAAAAGACCTGATTCTGCTACAATATTACATAATTTTCTCATCAGAGGAACTCCACCATCTTCAGTGAAATTGTGTCTGATTCGTATCTGCATGTGAGAGGAGAATTAAGCCCCAGTGTCACTGGGAGAGAGAAGCTAGAGCTTGTGGACATGATGTTACCAAAGTGGGTTTATGTTATTGTTTTTCTCTCTTTGTTCTTTCAGCCCCAGGCCTGTTTCTGTTTTTGGAAGCTGGAAACATGTTTGTGGCATAAAGGTTTTGGTTTGTTGGAGGTGGGAAATGGATTTTCCTGTTTCAAACTAGGTTTTGTACTAAAAAAGAAAAAGAAGTTTGGAGTAGTGAAATAAAAGTGTAATTTTTCTCAGGACTAAAAATCTTTGGGGAAAATGTCTGTTTTGCTCGAAAATGCAATTCTTACAAAAATAGAATGATTCAATAGAGAATTAAAAATAGAGATTCTACTGAGTCCATTTGCCCCTGGTCCTAGCTGTGAAATGCTGACAGACTGTGGCTACACTGTGGGTTTGCTTCCATCTGTTACCACATTCTTCAGCCTCTGTACGTGGTATTTCCTACTGGCTGTATCTGTCTGAAGGTTTAGAAACACCAAAAATCATGAAGCCCAAACTAGGGCTGGACTTTGCAGCTTTAGTCTTAAGTCTAATGGTGCCATGTGTCAGTGGGGATTTATATAATCTTTATTCCCTTTCTGTGAGTCGTTCATCAGACTGAGTCATCCTTCTAGTTGGGCTTTTTTTTTCCCCTGTGGAAAACACATCTTGGCTTGTTTGGTTTTTTTTTTTTACCTTTCATTACGCTTAGGGTCAGTCTTAGCCTCTTTTTACACCGGACCAAGAACACAGAACATCTGTTTTTTGCAGCTGTCCTTGCTCTAACAGAGCTGTCCAGTTGCCCTCCCTTGGGTAATGTTAGAACCATAAACAAATGTCACTTATCCTAACTGTTGATGCCTTCAGGTCCTTTCCATTCTCTTGGTGTTTAGTCTCCTAGCCCTGCCAATATTAAGTCCTTCCTATGTCACTCAAAGCCTCTTTCTGTCATCTAGAGGGACCCATTTCTTAGGTAGAGGAGAGTGAATCCAGCCATAGCTACATGAGATGCTGTCTCCAGAACAGCAGCAGAGCACTGAGTTCTGCTGCCCAGGTTGATAGGAGGTGACCGGCAAGTTGCCCAAGACACTTTGTCTTCAAGAGAACATTGTTGTGCTGGGATCAAGACCTGGATACTACAGAGGGGCCGTCCCAGAGAGCAGGTGGAGTCTGGGGATATCAGGAAAAGGAAAGGATCAGCTACTCTTCTGCCTGTTAAAAAGGGGACTGAATCTCATGAATCATAGAATCATAGAATTGTCAAGGTTGGAAGGGACCTTAAAGCTCATCCAGTTCCAACCCCCCTGCCATGGGCAGAGACACCTCCCACTAGAGCAGGTTGCTCAGAGCCCCAGCCAGCCTGGCCTTAAAAACTGCCAAGGTTGGGGCTTCCACCACCTCTCTGGGCAACCTGCTCCAGTGTCTCACCACCCTCATGGGGAAGAAATTCTTCCTAATGTTTAACCTGAATTGACCTATCTCTAGCTTTAATCCATTCCCTCTAGTCCTATCACTGCCCGACAGCCTTAAAAAGTCCGTCCCCAGCTTTCTTGTAGGTCCGCTTAAGATACTGGAAGGCCACAGTAAGGTCTTCCTGGAGCCTTTTCTTTTCCAAAATGAACAACCCCAACTCTCTCAGTCTGTCCTCATAGGAGAGGTGCTCCAGCAGCCCTCTGATCATCCCTGTGGCCCTTCTCTGGACACGTTCCAGCACGTCCATATCCTTCTTGTAATAGGGGCTCCAGAACTGGATGCGGTACTCCAGGACTACTGGAGTACTTCTTAGGACAAAATCATTTAAGCGTAAATTCCATTTATATAAATATAGAATGTGTATATATAGAGAGAATTCAGTGTATATAAAATATGTAGAGATTTTTTATAAATGATGGAGTCAATTTGTTAGGATGGTACTTTACATTAGGTTTATACAAAGTAAAATTCACTTGACCTCTTATTTTAAAATATAAATGGCTATATATTTTAATAGAAGAAACAGATCTAGCTAGTTTGGGTTGGTTTGGCATCGTATTGTATAAGAACATAAATGTTGAAAAATCTTTTGGTTATAACTAGTTTTATTTAGGCACGTAAAACAAAATAGCAGGTTACAAATGTTTTAGCTAAGAAATGTGCCTTGTGCAAGTAAACAATATACACTATTTCCTGTAGCTTCAAACCTTTGTGTAAATGTAGCAAGTATGTTGAGATGCTTTCAGAAATGAAAAAGTTGAAAATATTGTGCAAGAATTTTCTTTGACTGCCAGTATTTACAGAGACTAGCTAGAATAAGCTAATGTCTGTTTTAGAATTGCAGCATGGCTCAATAGATATTTTTCCATGTGTGATGTTTTACTAATACTATTTTCCTGTGAGGTACTTAAATGTTACTCACACAGGAAAGCAGAAATGTAGAGAAAGAATTAGTAGTTGCAGACTGAAGAATAAGCTTTCTTTATCTCTTTTCCAGTTTTTAATCCTTAAATGATTCTTTTGTTTTTATTGTAGTAGAGATCAGTTTTAACTCAGTTGAATCCAAGCTCAATATACAGTGCAGGAAGTCAGTGCAGTGTGTAAGAATCTTTATGAGCAATGCCATCCTTTGAAGTTGATACTAGCCTTATTCTGAGTTTCTGAACAAAGATACTACAAAAAAAACAGTTACTTGACTTGATATGCTTGGGGTGGGGGGAAAGGGTTGGGAAATTTGGTGAATTTTAAGTAATGACATAGCAATTGAAACAGATTTAAAACGCAAAACAGCACACTTTTTTTTCTTGTTCAATTGTGTATCATATTGGAGATTCAGTTCTTTGAGAATCTGAACCGGACTTGAAATATAATGGTGTGCTTATCTATACTAAGAGCTTTTTCATTTCTTTGAAGTCAGAAGGAAATTAATAATTGCCCTGGAGGAAAATGTATCTTCCTAACTAATTATCTGTTTGGCAAACACAGTTCAATGTTAAAATAATAAGATGCTGATAAACTGAAATGGCAGCCATTCAATCATTTTAAGTTATATCTAATTGCCAGCCCACAACTCCTCACTACTGTCTGTCCCTAAGTTTGTTTCTTACATTCTCTCTCCAATTGGTGTTCAAGTTACTTTTATTTTCAAAATTATTTTCCAACATTTTTGTCTTTCTTAGACAGTGCATATAACTGCCTGCTGTAGCCCAAGTTCATTTTAGGTTGCAAATTAAATTAGAAGTCTTGGGCCCTACTGTTGTTGCGTGTTGATGCATATATTGAATGGGTGCAAGATGTAAGGCAAGTTATCTTCAGACAACTAAATGAACTAAGGTCAGCATGCTAAATGAGAAATACTTGACTGTGATTTTGATGTGCAATTCTTGACATCTTTATTAATACATACTAAACAAGCAATACAATATATATATATGAAGTTACCATGTAGAGATTCCTTGTTCAGAACAGTCTTGCAGTTAGCTATTTTGTAAAGTACTTTTAAATGACATTGTCTCCATCCCAGCCTTGTCTTTTTTCCACAAATTTTGGCTGTTGGTATTATTGGTGACAAAATATCTCCTGATTGACATAATGTGATTTTTAATTTTTTTTTTTTTTCTTAGCTGCAAAAGTTTCTATCAAGACAGCTCTCAAATAAACTAGAAGTCTTACCTTTCTTTTATAATATGGGCATGTGCAGCTCACTCTTAGTGAACTGGTAGTTAATCGTGTCCACAGGATGACATTTAGCTTCAACTGATAGATGTAGAGCTGCATATTGTGCTATAGCTCTATGAGCTTTCAAGGCAGCATGATGTTGTGTCCTAATGTTGGCCCTTCTGATTAGTATCTGTGATGTGGAGATTTTATAAAGTAAATTTTCAAAATATTTTAACACATCTAAATCACACTTAGTTGGATGTGTTATCTAAGAGGTATTAAAGATAGATTGGTCCCCAGGGTTTTGGGGTAGAGGTAGCAGGTTTTTTTTGTAGTTTTCAGGGTGTTTGAAGCTTTGATGCTGTTTGGTTATTGTGTAACTATGGACAGAAATTGCATGGAATAGAATTTTTGTAGGCAGAGTCTTGAATATGACATAGGTTTACAAAGTGACAGTGTAGGAGTACCTATTCTAATATTTCATTGGAAGGAAAAGCATCCCTTGAAGATTTCCATGTCATTAAACAAAACAGCTCTAAGGACCTTCCTCCAAGTTCCTTAAAAAAACCCGAAGTATCAGTTTGGTATTCAAGTCACATATGTAAACTTCCATGGCTTTCATCCTGCAAACTGTTGAGGATACCTTTCCGTGGTATTCCATGTATTCCATCTGATCTGTGACCGAATTTCCCTGATGAATAGCCTTCAAGTTCAAGTTTCAGCATTCTAAAATAAGTTGGGTGTGGGTTAGGTTTTTTTGTTGTTTCTGTTTGTTTTGGTTTGGGGTTTTTTGTTTGTTTATTTTTTTAATAACTGTCTTAGTAATTGTTTCTGTTTATGTGTATTAGCATAGAAATTGGTTCTCTCCTTATGCACCCACATCCCCAAGTTGGGTTTTAGGGTATATGCCTCATCTGAAAGCATATAGTATAAAGGAGGTAATTAACATACAGAAGTAATCTCAAATTTTCAGTAGTTACTTGACAAATTGTGTAATGTTATTAAACATCCACTAATGGCTTTATTTAATGTATAAATAAATTGTTGAGTAATGTGTAAAATAAATTGTTTTCAATAATCTCAGCTGTGTTCAAAATAATCCAGAAAAATAAATTTGCGCTTATTGATTAAGAGACAAGGTGAGCAAAAGCAACTTTTGGTACATTGGCATGAATTGTGTGTCAGCAGTTTAAATGTAAAGAGGTAGCTATTTTGTAAGCCATTAGTTACTATTCATCTGCTTTCTTGTGGGAAGGAAAAAAATGTACTTCTCTATAAAGAAAGAGTAGAAATACTTTTTGAAGATGAATATTTTCTAGCTTCTCAATTGTAGTAGAAGAAAGGTTTCTAAATAAGATTCCTCACTTTGGATGAGGATAAAATAAAAATACTATCCTCCAGGTACCAAGTATCTTTTTTTTACAGTTCAAAAGAAGAAAGTCCTCAGGTTTTCTAATATTTTTAGCTGGTACTAAAATGATCCCACACATACTTCCCAGAATATAAATTATATAAAATGACAGCCAAAACATTGGGGGAGTATAGTTGTGCAAATGTGTAAAAAAGCACTGTGTCTGTTTGTTGTTAAGTCTAACTGCTGCAGGGTAATGTTCCTCGTGAATGCTCCCTCCATGCGCCTTGCCATCCCAGCTGTTCGATATTTAAACTTAACATTCTCTTTTTCCAACAGACCCTACCCGCTTTAGGAGGTTTGCTCCCTGAGGTGCGTAACGGGGGGCATCCATGTACACCCGAGTACTAACGGATCATGATATTGTACATTCTTTCTGCTATAAAGTGCATTTTGGGGCTGAAATAAAATTCCATACGTGATATTCTGTGTTATCATTTGAAAGGCTCTGTTTATTTATCAATTCTTTTTTCCTATTTGGATGAATAAAGAATAGATACAATTGAGTAGTTCTTACATGACAATGATCTCTCTGGAGCAATACTGAAGCTCCAGTTAATGGATGTTGACTTAAAAGTGGGAGTTCAAGGGGAGAAAAGGAGGCATGAGAGGGGCAAAAATGGTTGGAAACATTTATGTTGTGGTAAGTACTGTTTTGAAAGGTATATGCTTTGGCACAAAACAAACAAAAAAAAAACAACCCCTAAAAAAACTTAGAAAAGCTTGATTCTTTGAGCCATCAAAATGTACAATAGCTTTCAAAAAGTTGTATTAAGTATCTGTATCAACCTCATGCATGTACACTAAACAAAATGACTCACAGATACATTAATCATTTTATATGCTTTAATTAACAAGATATTAAAAGCAGCACGACTGTTGTAGAAATGTTTCTTACATTGAAAAATAAATTTTTACATTTTGTAAAACCATTTATTAAATGCATGTCAAATATGTCTTAACATTGTGAGAATTTGTATGCTATTATCTACAGATGATTTTATTAAACTGTTATTATTGCATTAAAATATGAACTGTTTCATTCATGACACTCTTGGATAGCTTAATAATGTTACAGTGATTTTATAGTTCCTGAAAGAAAGTTATTCAAACTGTCATTTACAACTGGATTAGAAAGCGGGGTCTCTCTTTCATATCTAAAACAATGTATCAGTACAAAAATATGTAAATGAGATTTTTTTAAAATGAGATGGTAAATCTTTTTTTGTATTTCATTATTAGATTTATTGAGTAGAATTTAGATACATTATTATATTATTTCATACAAGCTGTAAGTCAGACTATCACTAGCATTGCACATCTAAAAATTATAAGATATATAACTCTAGGAAATCTAGAATCTCCTATCAGCTCCTTCAGAAATGTTTCAGGGAGCACTATTAGTACATGTGGTGACACCTGTTGTGATAACATGCATATAAGATGGATGATACAAAATGTTTTATTTTTACTTTCTTTAAAATTTGTCATTGAAGGATGCAGAACTTCAATGATATTGAGGTCAGATATCCGTATTTGATTTTTTTTTTTTAATAGCTCTCTAGACAATTCTTTATCATGAATATAGTTTTTCCTTTCCTTGTGTGATGTGTATGGCCTAGCTTTGTGTAGTCACTGTTTAGGAGAAATTGCCTTTGTCTGTGAGTCAAGCAATAGTTTTGCTTATGGGACTGGCACTATAAATTGGAGAAGGAATGTTGTTAACGCAGCAGTCATAGGGCCAAGGCTAACTGAGAATATTTGCTGCTATCTGTATTGTTCTTGAAAAAAAAACAAACCTCAACAACCAAAACCAATATCCAAAACTTTGCTTGAGGTAATTGTTGCTGCATTTTGCTTGTGAGTGATTGATAACAGCAGGTTTGGGCACTGTGGTAAGCATCATTCATGTACAGACAGTTCTCAGCAGCATATAAATACTTTTCCTCTAAGTAATAATATATGCAAGGAGATTTTTAGTGCCACATTTTATAAGTAGGCATCTTTTAAACAGGGTTTTTTGTTTTAACCTTTCTAAATGCACATACTGTCCTGGATATGTTTGTTTCTGTTACTTTTTTCTTTGAACTATCACGAATACGTTGTTTAGCTTAACAGTTTCCTAGGCTTTTTTAAATTTGCTCTCTGTCTCTGATTTTGGTTAAAAAGCAGGGTTTTTTACTAGCTGTTTGTCTGCATTACTGACATCTGATTTGATTTATTTTTTTTTTAAGATGTTGTTACTGTTTTCTGTTTAAAGCAGTGATATTGTAATTTAGACTCTTGGACCTCCTCTCAAACTAATGAAGTTATTCAAAGCATCCAAGAGCTCAGTTAACTAACCTAGAATCATAGAATGGTTTGGGTTGGAAGGGATCTTAAAGACATCTAGTTCCAACTCCCCTGCCATGGGCAGGGACACCTCCCACTAGATCAGGTTGCTCAAAGGGCCCTCGAACTTGGTCTTAGAATCATAGAATCATAAAGGTTGAGAGAGACTTTTAAGATCATCAAGTCCAACCATTAACCCTACTCTACCAAGTCCACCACTAAGCCATATCCCCAAGCACCACATCTATATAGCTTTGAACACATTTACGGATGATGACTCAACCACCTCCCTGGGCAGCATGTTCCAATTCCTGACAACCCTTTCAGGGGAAAAAAAAAAATCCTAATGTCCAGTTTAAACCTCCCCTAGTGCAGCTTGAGGCTATTCCTTCCTGTTCTGTCACTAGTTACTTGTGAGAAGAGACCAGCACCTCCCTCTCCCCAACGTCCTTTCAGGTAGTTGTAGAGAGCAATAATGTCTCCCCTCAGCCTTCTTTTCTTCAGACTAAATAGCCCCAGTTTCTTTAAGTGCTTCTCATAATACTGTTCTCCAGGCTCTTCACCAGCTTAGTTGCTCTTCTTTGGACACATCCAGTAATGGAGCATCCACAACTTCCCTCAACAACCTATTCCAGTGTCTCATCACCCTCATAATAAAGAACTTCTTCCTAATTTCTAATCTAAATCTACCCTCTTCCAGTTTGAAGCCATTATCCCTTGTTTTATCACTACAAGCCCTTACAGGAAGTCCCTCCCCAGCCTTCTTGTAGACCCCCTTCAGATACTGTGAGGCCACAATAAGGTCTCCCCAGAACCTTCTCTTCTCCAGACTGAACAACCCCAACTCTCTCATTCTGTCCTTGTAGGAGAGGTGTTCCAGCCCTCTGATCATCGTTGTGGCCCTCCTCTGGACCTGCTCCAACAGGTTCATGTCCTTCTTGTGTTAGGGGCTCCATAGCTGGACATGGTATTCCAGGTGGGGTCTCATGAGCGTGGAGTAGAAGAGGGGGAGAATCACTTCCCTTGACATGATGTCCATGCTTCTTTTGATGCAGCCCAGGATATGGTAGGCTTTCTGGGCTGCACTCACATGGTCTTGGCTTCTGTTGAGCTTTGCATCAACAAGCACCTCCAAGCTTTTCTCCTCAGGACTGCTCTCTATCCATACTCTGCACAGCCTGTATTTGTGCTTGGGATTGCCCTGACCCAGGTGCGTAACCTGGAACTTGGCCTTGTTTGGTATAGGCCCACCCCTCAAGCCTGACAAGGTCACTCTGGATGGCATCCCTTCTCTCCAGCATATTGACCGCACCACATAGCTCGGTGTTGTCCACAAACTTAACAAGGGTCCTAAACCTCACTGCATACGAGAAGTAGACTCCCTTGTTTATTTTCTGTGGCATAATTTTGCCAGTCCATCAGAAACCATTCCCCTGACTAGTTTAATGTCTCCTTGCATTTGTGAAGTAAGGAGAGTGACTGGAGTGTATTTGGGATTGAGGACACTGATTCTATTTGATAAACATCTGTTATCTTAATTTATGGTGTATTTTTTGACAAACTAAAAGGACACGATAGGTGCTGTTAATAAATAGAATAAACAAGATACAAAGATACAAAGAGCAAGGACTTTTGCTTTTTGTTTTTGTTTTTGGTTTTTTTTTTCATTCAGAGTTCTCTGAAATGACCTGACAGTAGTTGAAAATATGATTACAGCAACATACTTCTGAGCTTTCTTCTTTCAAATAACCAATGATTGTTCAAATGATTGTGCTTTGTATCAGAAGTTGCCAAAGGCTTAGAATTTGATGTGAATTCTAGTTATTTTTTATACAAAACACATATGTTATAAAAAGCCATTCAGCCAATTGATTAGGACACATTTAGAACATGTATATTTTGCCAAAGTAGTAAAGTACTCTTGAGGCATCCAACATTTGCTAGCACTTAGGATAAAATTTCGATAAATTGCTGATCTCTTATCAATGTGCTTATTAAACAATCAAGTATATGGTATGATTGGAATTCAAGTTTCAGAATGTCATCCTGGCAATGTCAGATTATCTTTCCGCATCACTGCATTAATTTGTTTTGTGAATGCACACTTTTCATCCATTTATTACCTAATCATTATGGAATGTCCAGGCACATAGATGTTATGTGAAGTGGCCAGACATTGTGTAATAACTTGACTGAGATCTCATTTTCATTAAAGCAGAATCTGACATTACTCTTTAGTAAAACAAAAACAATTTTGTGGAGTCTCAGTATAGTTGATAATGTGTTAAAATATTCCATTTTCTCCTTTACTTTTCTTTTTTCAAGGAAAGACAGGCAACAGTGAAAAAAGAGAAGAGTTGCCCTCAGCAAATGAACAAGCTAGGAGAACGGAACAAAATGCAAAGAGCAAATTCTGTCACCGTAGATGGACAAGGCCTTCAGGTGTGATTATTGTTATTTTAATTTTAAGGAGATACTTGTAGTTATGAAGAGAATGAGAGAGTGAGAAATCTTAAAAGTGAAATATTTCCTATAAATTCACTTTTCTAATATCTCACTTTTACTTATGTAAAAATACAAAGGTAAATTCTTCCATCTGTATGGGAATCATGTGGTGTGAATCTGCTTCTTATGTGACTGGTAGGATTTCCTTAGACATAAAGGGAGAGGGTAAACTAGCTCTGAAAGACTTGTATTGTGGGTTGAAGCTGAATTGAGTTGTTATAGTATCTGTCATGCAGCCCTGTGTGAATTTACATTATAAATCTGAGGCTATATTTTGATAACTCTTCAGTATTCTTATTTGGACCTGTTAATTAATAGATGGATATAGTAAACTTCAAGGTTGTTATTTGTCCAGGTATTTCCATGTAGGGTATTTGGCACAACAAAATTAAGAAATTAAGAGTGGAGAGAGGTTATGACAACCCAAAGAAAAGGGGGAGAGGGGGAACCAAAAAAAAAACCAAAAAAGAACAAAAACCAATCAACCAAAAACCTATGCAATCACATGGCTGCTCCATTGATGGTCTAGTAGGATGTTACAGCCATCATTATTTTTGGCCTTCATGGCTCTCTTCCTGTAGTTACAATCCTCAAAGGCTGCATTGCTATCCAGATCATCTACGACAGACCATGAAGCAAGAATGCTAGAGTATTAATTGACAGAAAGCTTAATCACTCACAGTGTGTCTAATAAACTGGTGTTAAAGGAAGCACACAGTTTTCTAACTTCTGGATGATATCCCTGAAGTTCCAGTGAGCCCTGCTGCTCTAGATAGAGGGCCATCTTTGGCATCTCATTTTGGTAGCAGCACCATGTATTATTATGAATTTTGATTTTACTCCAAGCATTAGGTTGCTCATAGTATATATTAATGTATTTTTCAAGTCTCTATTTCCCACTCATGTAATACAGCTCCTGGGATATAGTACCTGGTCTGTTCAAAATAGTGAACTCCTAGCATCACTGAGTCCTGCACACACAGCCTTAAATTATTAAAATTTCTACTTTCATGTAATTAAGGCATAAGATATTCTGTAAGTTTGTTACCATGATCCAAAACTTATGTTCTGTCTTCTCTCTTTCCATGATGAATCGAAAACCTGGGATTCATCATTGCTTTTATTTATTATTGCTTGAGAAGGTGAGAAAGAATGAGAAAGGATTAAGATGGTAGATTAATTATTAAATGAATTTGAGATGTTTAGTGAAGTGCTTGGTATTGTTCTGTAATGCCACATCTATGATGTAGTGCAATATGGGTAATCATGGTGATAACATTAGAAATGATTCTGTAGTGATAACCCTAATTTGTTGATTATACTGTAGTTTTTTTCACTGTTGGATAAAATTGTTTTCAATTAAAAGGAATCCATCTTAGCACCAACTATTACATTTTTTATCAGTATTGATGATGGTAACCTGATCATTGTGAAGGCTGAGTACATCTTGAAGAATACCATTGTTAAAGTCTGGGATAAGTGACACTGGCAGTTTTGGTTGGTTTTTGTTTTTTTTTTCACTCACAGAAAAT
>WTSP01001295.1:0-20912 GCA_025331215.1 Actenoides lindsayi | reverse complement strand
GCGGCGCAGCGGGCGCTGTTGCGCAACCCTGCTCGGCTCTGCCGGCCTCCCTACCCCCGCCGCCGGCTCGGCGCGGCGCGGTTCGGCTCTGCTCGGCACCCGTGGAGACGGAGCGCTGATTCATGGGGCCCCGCGCCCGCTGCCTCGGCGAGGAGAGCGCGGCGCTGCCGCTGCCGCTGCCCCCGTGCGGGGTGTGAAGCCCCGGCCCCTCCTCCGCAGCCCCGGGCTCGCCCGCCCTGCTCGGGAGTGTGGTCCCTGCCGGGAGCCGCCGCGCCTGGCGCACAGAGGGAAGCGTTGATGCATCGCTGTGGAAATTCATTGTGTGACTTTCTGGGTATTTACTGAGTTTCAGACCGAGATGCAGCTCTTGAAAGCTTTATGGGCACTAGCAGGAGCAGCGATCTGCTGTTTTCTTATATTTGTCATCCACTCACAGTTTCTTAAAGAAGGTAATTATATCTGCATGTCTACATACCCTGTTCTTTAATACGAAGGTCTTTACGAGGTGCCTTAATTATTTTTACTGTTTCCAGTATGTTCTATTTACAGCAGTGCTTCCACGCTATTTTTCCTTTCCGTTAAAGCCTTCTCATTTTTGTTCCTTTAGATAATAGGTAGCTTTAGACTTACATTCTTGATAAATGTGTATATAAATATATATATAATCTGTATCATGTTTGTATTCAGTATTTTAGCCAATGTCTCATGTCTTTATGGGGCATATATAGCATATAGAAAATATTTGTTGCTATCAGATGACCACAGAACAGTAGTCATCATGGGAGTATTAATAAACAAAAAAAACCCTTAACAAGTAAACGTCTTATTTTTATACGAGATCAATAGGCATCCTTTCCCTCTTCCTTATTCAGTACATTTTCAATAGATGGCACTAAAGTTCTATGGAAAGGGCAGGGCAGAGCAAATCCTGGGCATTCAGCATCTTCCTTCTCCTCTTCACTGCCCCAAAACTGGAAGAGGCCTTTGCATGGTTTCAATGCTCTTGTTTTTTCCACCTTCTGGTCAGAAAATTGTGATTTACTGGAGGAAACAGTTTGGATTGTGGGGCAGGCTTGTTTTTTTTTTTTTTTTTCTATGTGAGTTGGGTGGAAAAATTTATGTTTGATTAAGTGGATAGAGGAATTTTCTTGGGGAGAAACACTATTACTGCTTTTTGTTGTTGTTGTTTTTCTTTCCTCAAAAAATTACTCTTTTTGGTTTTTTTTCTTCTTCTGCTAAAATAATTATTCCACTGCCTACTTGTAAAGCAAACTATAGCTGGAGATTCCAGTGTGAATCTGAGAGATTTATATATATTTGGCGGTGTGTGGGAAAGCCCAGTGCTGTTCTTTAAGCAGTGTTAACAAATATAACACAACAATATAGGGGTTTTAGTGAACCATTTATTCTTTTCCAGAGTTGTAGTATAGTTCAGATTAGAGCAGCCGGAAGACGGAGCCCAGCTCAGCTTGGAGTGCTGGCTGCGCCAAGCAGGGAAAAAAACTTTTATGTGACTGGGACAAAGTTTCACTCAAGACTGGGCAAAGCGACAACCTTGCAACTACTGAAGTATTGCTACTGTTTTTAATCTGGTGTCAATCTAAAAAAAAAACTGAGACAGTACGTTTTCACAGATCTTTTCTAAAGCGAATAAACAATGATTTGCCTGATTTGGTTAATTAAGAATCATTATCCAGATATCTCCAGTGACAGAGATTTCTCCTTTAAGAAACCTACCCATGCTTTAATTGCATTGTGTGCAATGCCTCCCACATAGTTGCTTATTTAACATTCTTTTAAAATGCCCGGACTAGTGTATTTATGTCCTCTGTCTAAGGGGATGATTCGGTTTTTGAGGAGGTTTTGCAGATATTAATTAAGTACTGCCAGTCATTTGAGGCTGGTTTTTGTCAGTATTTACTATTATGCTTCTCTCTTTTTTTTTTTTTTTTTTCTTTCTTCAGTTTTCAGTGCTTGATTTTGAGACCTGTGTTACTGTAAATAGTGCATAAAGGAAGAAGCATTTTGTTTCACTTATAATATTTCTTCTTGCATTGTAGAAGTAGAAAGCTAGCAAATTAATACATAAAACCAGAAACCATGGTCATACATCAAGGACTTTCACACATTTTACATTGCTTCTCCTCCAGCAATTAGAGCCACTCTTAATGTGGAGTGCAGAGAGAAAACGGAAGCTCTTAGGCTTGTCGGATAACTTAATTGCATCACTTTGTTTATATTTGTGAACAAAATAGTTCTGCTTTGTTTCACAATGAGAACTATATACTTACTGCAAATACAGATTTCATGCATTGGGGTAGTTGTCAGCTTTTTCTTGAAGAGTGCTAATCTCCACAATAGCATTTTGACCCCTTTCATGCAATTACTTCAGCAGTGTGTATATTCCTTCCTCCCTGTAGTTTCAATAATGACAGTGAATAGTTTAGTGGAATTGATTGAAAGTCTGCATGGTATAACTGATTTGATTATTTTTTTTTAAATTTATTTACAAATACCTCTTAAAATATGCAATTAAAAATGATTGGTTTAAGCATAATATATTCAAATGCAGGCATCTAAGAGGAGAAATAGATAGCAAAAGATTTAAGGTATATATTGTAATAGTTTCCAACAGCAAGATTTACATTTCGTTTCTTTTTTTTTTTTTCATTTTAAAACCTTGTGGGTTGGTTTGGTTTTTTTTTGTTTTTTTTTTTTTTATTTTATTTTCAGTAGGAAAACAAGGAAAAGAAGTGTGAGGACAGGACTAGAAAATCTTTTAACCCTATGCCTACCACATTAGTTTGCTATGTAAATATGTATAAAGAAGAATTCATGTGAGCTGGCTGTTACCTTACCTTACCTTCAGAAGATTTGAAATTCTTTTCTGATATCACAGTTAGCCCTTTACATTAAAAAATTATTAGAAGTTAATAATGGTATGTCTCATTGCACATAATGTTGTTAGACTGTTGATTTCCTGGCAAAAAGATTAATTTCCCATCAGAGCCCAATGAACTACATGGGCTCATTGTTTGGAACTCAGCTGTGTGGCCGCATTCCTAAGTTAAATGCTTGGACATTTTCATTTGATTATTTCTTGTGCAGAAGGATACCTTCCTGTAGTCCCAAAGAACAAACAAGTATTGCCTAGCCTGATCAGATTAGCTGATAGCACATAATCTCCTGAGACAATTTGACACTACAAGCTCATACACCAAGCATCTCTTTTGTATGCAAGACAATTGATTTAAAAAGAATGACATATACAATTAATTAAAGTTCTGACTTTATTAATGCACACTCTTTCCATTTTTGCATGTTTTGTAATATTTACTCATTATTTTTCCAGAGGCAGGTCTTAATATAAAACTGACAGAATCTTCACTGCTTAAAATATCTCAAAATGATACCATTACCATGTCTTTTTCCGTATTCATTTTCCTTTTACTTACTTGGAATTAGAGATCTTATCTGTTATGTTAAACTCTTGTCACCTATTAACACAAGAAATTTTTATAATTTCAGTTGTACTTGCATAGCTGTAGTGTGTAGAACTTCCATTACAACCAGCTGAAACTTCTTGCAAGAACTAAATCCTCCTTCAGACACATTCATGAATAGGAGATTGTGCGTTGCAACAGTCAACTGAGAGTTTTAACACTGCTAATTTTTCATTTTAGTTCCTATCCTGAACTTGGATTTTTCTCTAAGTAGCCCTATCTTAATTCTTATATATTTTTGTATACATTTCTGAATTAAGGCAGTTTAGTAGAAGCATTACATTGCTGCCATTTAAATGGTGTTAAGAAACAATGAATGCTTGTTCTGAGATGAGTGGGAAAGAGCTGTTTAAACGTCTATTTTCATGAATATGTTTTTTTCAGGAAGTGAAGAATGGGTGACACAGGGTGCCATTTTTCCACACTTAGGCTTTTGTGTGGAAATACAGGTCGTCCTGTGGCTAATCCGTTCCCCTATGTCCAATCTGTCCTTCAGTGTTTCTAAAAGATGAATAGAGCTGTGAACCCAGAAAAGTGTATTGTGATATATAATTGCAGTCCCATGCCTGCCTGATCTTCCTGCAAAGCAATTTAACATACTCTAGTCAGCTGCAGTCAGTATGAGGGGGTGCTAAAAACTGAAATATCTAAAACTTTGTGCATGCACCATTGAGAATTAAAAGTAAGGAATTGCCTTCACTACTCATGTCTGATTTTATATATTTTATAATCTATTATTTTTAACACATTTATTAGAGAGAACTCAAAAATATTGAGTTGATGTTACACACATAAATTGTGGGAACTCTTTTGTCCCCAGAGAGGTACCCTATTCACCTATTAGAACATTTTAGCCATTCAGACATGGTAATGGTGGGGAAAGGTAAAGGATACAGTTTCCAAATGCGTCTTTGAATCCCATGGAAAGTAGCGTAGTTAGAGAGTAACTTCAGAAGGGTACGTATCTATCGCAGCCACTGTGTGTTGCAGAACTGGATATACTTCAAACCTTTGTTTATCCTGTTATTGCTCAGTAGGAGACTGGAATGTCTCATCTATCAAGGGTGGTTTAATATTTTGAATGGTTTATGAGACTAGAGTGTTGTGAGCCTTGTTTGGAGAGGTGCGACACAGAAACATGGATTCAGTCTCAAGAATCCTACTTGAAGTACAGAAGATTAGAGTATTCAGATCTCAAAACCACTTTCTTAACCTGTTGGGTAGATGTTCAGTAGTAAGCTGTGTAAAATGGTGTGATTTTCTGTTGATAGGCTGAAGCAGTTAAGTAGAGACAAGAGAACTCCAATGCTTCAGTTACAATCAGATTATTGCGGTTATACACCAGACTTATGTATCATTTGTGTGGATTTAATATATGCTTATATATATGAATAAGGTATCTGTTTAGCACATTTTTTCATAATTGTCTTTTTTTTTTTCCGCCTTAGGCAAAAGATAACAATTATTGGTTACACTCCTGCTGGCACTTCTCTGTCAAACACATTTAGAGGAATTAGTGTCACAATAGCAAAAAAATGCTGCAGCACTTTCTTTAAAAGAGTGAATTTATTACATATAATAACTTGGTCAAGTTTTATATGTAATATTTTTCTTCTGTCACTTTTTACAGATTTAAATATTTCATCCTACTTTTAAAGTATCAAAAAATCTTTATGTATACTTTTGTGGTTTTAGACTGTACTTTTTGACACTCAACATAATAAGGAGCATTATTCTATTTAGCTGTGTAACCCCAAACAACACTGCTACTCCTCTGCTACTGTTTGAAAATGTCTACTGACAATATACCCAAGATAAGTTTTTTCAGAGCTTTCTGTTCATATAACCTGATAGCTTTATAAACTCGGTGAAAATTAATGTTTCCTTCTGTGTAAAACACTTTGAGGAAAGGAGTTGTTATCTTCTAAAAGTTTTTGAGAGTTTGGCCCTCCAAATTTTCCTGTAAAAAATTTGAGTGTGAATTATGACAGATAATATCACTGTTCTTTTCATTCCTTTAAAATTTGTTTTCTTCTTTTATCTTTTAAACATTCAAGAAAGACTTGAAACAAATAAACAAAGTGAGAAAGATAATTGTTTTTAAGAATGTGGGGGAGAAAGTTTGGATTTATGTTAGAGTTGTTTTTTTTCAATTTGCCCTTTTATGCTTAACCTGTGTCTCAAAACAGTAAGGTACCTTGCCTACCAGATGTGCTGCATATGTTGTCTATACATAGTAGAACTGAGTTGAGGACAGTGTGTCCCAGCTGCCTACTTTTGAAGGGTTTATTATTTTTAACATACTGTAGTATAATTGTTTTCTCCTGTGTGTCTTTTTAAAAGCCTGGCTATTGTGTGCTTCAAACCTTTTGTGTTGATAAGGTCTGGAAAGACCTGTCTGGAGGGGAGAAATGTTGATTGCTCCCAGTGTCTCTGTGCCCCCCTTTGGCTCCTTGCAGACATGCTTTAACAAAAGGAAGAGATAGGTTCTGCATAGGTGGGACTTAAGTGCTGCTTCTGACTGCACTACGGGGAAGGTGGATGGCAGGTGTCACACTGCTTCTAGCTCATGGGGCTCATGCAAATCAAAACCACTTCCTGTGGAAATTGGGAATGCCACCCAGATGTCTCAAGGGTATAAACGGACAGAAAAATACTGATCATGTGCACTCACCACGGAAGAATTGATCCAGTGAGATGTCGCTGGATCCACACGGGTGGTGATAACCTTTTCTCTCTCTCTCTTTCTTACTCACACTTTCACTCCCCCTATCTTTTCCTCTTTTCTAGCAACTCTTTCTTCCTTTTCCTCAAAATTCAGTCATGCCGTAAAATAATCACCTACAAAAATAACACCTTTATCTGTACTGTTTGTTGATTGTTCCATTAAGGAGAACTAATAAATTGTTTTGTTATTGTTTCTCAGAGTCATTGTCGTGACTCTGCTTCCCTGGTGGCCCTGCCGTGCAGAGACAGATTCTGGGGGATCACAAAGATTCACCTCTCTCATTGTCCACTGAGTGGGATGAGACAGTCTTCTATACTTTTTTTAATTTGTTTTATTTGTATGTTTGTTTGTTTGTTTGTTTTTTGGTTGGGGGGGAGGGGGTGAGCTGTGGAAATGCAAATGTGAATGAGTTTATCAGAGTAGCCTATCAGGCTGGAGAGAGGCAGAGAAGCAGAAGTGAAAGATTTCCCTTCCGGGAAACAGATTTGGCAGTTCAAAAGCCCAAAGCTTGAATAAATGCTACACAAGGAAATAAAATGGGAAAGGTAACCAGTCTGAGAGGTTTGTTTGCATTTTTTTATAGGTTTATGGCAAATAAGTAAAATTATGAAGACTAGCTCAGTGGCTATTTGATAGTGCGTGGCACAGCAGGACTGCATAAGAAATGAGAGAAGGTTCTGCTTTGAGATAAAACAGCTTTGTATTTGAATTTTTTTTATATTTTCAGAGGGTTTAATTAAGATAGGGTTACATAAGTATAGCAGTGAAAGGAAGCTATGCAGACAAAAGTTTTCAATAATTTTCTTTCCAGGGAGCCAAGAAAGATGTTATCTGCTATCTGGTATCTGCTGTTCTGGTATATACCAAGTGGGGGAGTCTGGCAGTTTTTCTGCCCATAGAAAGTAGCTTTGAACCAGCCTTTGGGTTTGGGTGATAAAAGATGTGTTATGTCTTCACAGGGAAGTGCCCCATAGATGGTATAAAGCCCCTACTTTTCCCGACTGAGCAACATGAGAAAAGGAATTAGTAACAGATTTTCAGTAGCCTTTCTATGACTGCCTGTTTTCATGCCCCAAGAGCACAAATGAGGAATTATTGACCTTTCTCAGCATTTATCAGCACTACCTGTTCTTAAAGGCAGTGCTGTAGACTGATGTGAGTCACATGATACAAAAGTGCATGCTTTTTTAGGTCTATCGACTGATATTTATTTTTATTGTTTCTTAGCAGGCATACACTGTATCAAATATAAAACTGGAATAAAAACAACACACACAATGAAATTCTTTTAAATTAGATTTAAAAGAGGACATTGGAAAAAGTCAGGAGTTCACTGTAGTATTGGTAAGAAAAGCCATGAATGTCTTTAAGTCACTAGTAAAAATACAGGTAAAATTGTTATCTTCTCATTTATTTTAAAATAACTTTTTATAATCATATGAAGAAGAGAGGCAACACGAGTTTGTATACTAATGATAACAACAGTATTTGTTTTCTGGTAGCATTTAAATGCCCCAGTTGGAATCTGTGGCACAACCAAATGTGACTGGCCAAGTGTAGTGTCTTTATACAAGTCCAAGCCAGGGATCTATTGTATCTATTAACTGAATTTTTGCAAAGATTTATTTTTCTCAGAAATTATATCCTCTTGCCACTTATAACCCATAGTGATAGAAAGTTCTGTTTAATAACAAAATCCAATTATTTGCCTAAATGTGCTTTTTATGCCTGTTCTAGAAATCCAACACAATATAATGAATCTGCCTATTCATTATATTTTACCTTTGGCATTACATCAGTTCACAAGTAAATTCTAGTCAGAACAATAGATCTTCCTACTAATTGTTGTTAGTCTTGTGAAAAGCAATGAGTAAGGTGTTTGAAAAGTATCCAAACAGCAAATTAACATATAAATAACCAGGAAAAAAAAAATGTAATGGATCAATACCTATTGAAATATTTTCTAAAAGCAGATGCTGTACTAATGTGTGTTTTCATGTGAGTGATCTATTATTTTTGACTGTATGGAGGAAAGTAGAAGATTTTGTTAATTTGTCAGGTGGAAAAAAATGTATTTGTAAGAGACCAGTGTATTCTGGATTTCAGTTTCTCTCTAATGTGCTGTGAGGCTATATAGTATTCCAAAGCCTAGCTATTTTAATTGCAGTCATACACGAGGAAAGATGTGGGCCAAATTAAGTGGATCCACAGGACAACAAAGGAATACCTTCAACTTTAGAAGATATAACCTGGAAAGAAGTACTGAAGAGACTAGAGGTATTGAGTTTAGAGACGAGATTAGTAGCATGATAGAAGTTTTCAGTGGGTAAAATTCTGCCTTAAAAGTAATAAACTATTCTTTCTGTAAAGTGGGAAGATTACAAGAAGCAACGAGCACAAACTAATTTGAGAGAGATTTAGGTTAGACATTAGGGAAGATTGCAACAAGGCAAATTTCTGCTGTGCATCAGGAAAGACTTGCCAATGGCAAGAACAGTTAAGCACTGGAATAGATTTTCTTGTGAAGTTGTGAAACGGAAGAGTTTTGCTTTCAGGTTAAAATATTATCTGTTGGGAATAGTATAAGCAAGTTGAAGCAGACAGGCAGGCTATGTGACTTCTTGAAGTTCCTTCCAGTTTACCTGAAACTTAACTTAGAAAGATGAAAGATATTTAAACATCTGACTTTAGGGCAGTTTTCTGTTGACTGCTGAAGTGAACAGACTCATGAGAAGACACACTATGATCTGAAAGTATTCAGAGGACAAATAAAACCTCAAGAAAACAACCAATGTTTTAAGTATTTTAGTAGCTAAATCATGCCACTTTTTAAGTTGCAGATATAATGGAAAAAAAAAAAAAAAAAAAAAGAACAGAAAATCTGATTATGTAGTTAAAGATCACTCTTTTACATTCTGTTTACATTGCAAGCTCTTTAGGACTTGAAGGTGCCCTGGGCAGGGCCTTGCTCTATTTACTCTTCTTTGTATCCAAAGAATAGTGAAATTAATATTACCATCATTCACTTTCTGGTATTCCTTATGGGATGAGGATTTGGGTTAAGGATTGTTTGGCTCTGCCCGTCTCTTCTTGTTACTTCGGCACCTGAAGGGTTTATCTCCAGGTGGCCCTATGTCTGCTCTGACCTCTGGTATGGGACGTACAGAACCAGGCCTACAACAGAGTAAGCTGGAAATGGCTTTGGGAGGTTCTCTGTCAATCTGTGCCTGTTTGGTGCTATGGTTGATTAAGAGATTTGTGTGCATTGCTCTCTGTAATAGTGGGTACCTTGATGCAGTAGTGAACAATTTTTATGTCTGCATGGTTTCAAATCCAATAGCAAAAGGAAAATTAGCAAATTGTGCTGACAGAAAGGCTTGTGGATTGAGATAAGGACAGGGAGAGATCAACCACTAATTACTGTCATGAGCAAAACAGATTTGACTCTGGGAAATTAATTTAATTTATTGCCAATCAAAATTAAAGTAGGGTCATAAGAAACAAAATCAAATCTTAAAACACCTTCCCCCCTCCCCTCTCTTCTTTCCAGGCTCAAATTCACTCCCAATTTCTCTGCTTCCTCCTGCCTTGAACTGTGTAGGGGGACAGGGAATGGGGGTTGCAGTCAGTTCATCACATGTTGTCTCTGCCTATCCTTTCTCCTCACAGTCTTCCTCTGCTCCAGCATGGTGTCCCTCCCATGGGAGACAGTCCTCCAGAAAATTCTCCAACTTGGACCCTTCCCATGGACTGCAGTTCTTCATTAACTGCTCCAGTGTGGGTACCCCCATGGGATCACAAGTCCTGCCAGCAAGCCTGCTCCAGCATGGGCTTCTGTCCTCAGAGGCCCACAGATCCTACCAGGAGCCTGCTCCAGGACAGGCTTCCCACGGGATCCCAGCCTCATTTAGACGCATCCAGCATGGGGTCTTCCATGGGTTGCAGATTGATATCTGCTCCAGCATTAACCTCCATGGGCTTCAGAGGGACAGCCTGCATCACCATGATTTTCACCACAGGCTGCAGGGGAATCTCTGCTCCAGTGCCTGGAGCACCTTCTCTCCCTCCTTCCTCACCAACCTTAGTGTCTGCAGAGTTGTTTCTTTCACATATTCTCACTTCTCTCTTCTGACTGAAATTGCTGTTGCATAGGGTTTTTTTCTCCCACTTCTCAAATGTGTTATCACAGAGGTACAGGGGTACTACCACTGTCTCTGATGGGCTCAGTCTTGAACAGTGATGGGTCCATCTTGGAGCCGGCTGGCATTGACTCCGTCAAACATAGGGAAAGCTTCTAGCAGCTTTCACAGAAGCCAGACCTGGTAACCCCCTCCGCTACCAAAACATTACCATGCAAGCCCAATACAGTCCACCGAATTCTCCACAAATTGTGCTTGGAGGAAGTCCTGTGCGGAATTTGTTCATGCCTCTGGAACAGTTACGCACTACAAAGTTTTTCTACTAAGAGGTGTAAAAGATCTGGGTGCTAGTTATTGTGTCCTTGAGATTGACTGACATTTCTTTGAAGACAGGAAATAAGAAAGGTCTTAAAAATTACTGTGTTGCAAGTTAAAATTTCTTCACCCCTTTACAGCAGTTTGTCAAAAAGCTCTCACATTTTATGTGGTTCTGTGGTGACTGCTAATTAATCATGACAATGTTGTTGTATGGTATCTTTTGTACTTTCCTACAGTTTTTATTGCATTAAATTACATGGTTTTCTTCATGATTCTTTCAACACAAATATATGGCTTTAAGGAAGAAAAGCCCAAACAACTGCTCCATTATTCAGAGCTGCACATGTTTTGGAGATGTGCATCATGGATCTGGGAACAGATTTAGCCTCAAGAGAATCAAACAGTTGTTTGAAATGGTCACTGCTTGAGTATCACCTTGCTTACGGCTATGAACTAATTGAGATTAAACTAAAGTGATTGTGAGATGCTTCCTTTTCCTGTGCATTGGCAGTTCCCTCTATCTGTTAATGCTTTAAAAGTATTATGTAGTCATTAAAAGAAATAGATGAGCTTCTGTGTTCCTCTTTTATTCTAGCTTTTGCCTTTGTTTTTCTAAATACATGCTGGTAGATGAAGTAGAAAGTCTTCTACTTCATTTACTATGAGAAGATCTTGTAACTGTTGTAAGCATTTTTGTATGCTTGGCTATAAAACTATATAGATTATACCAGATGCTGCCTTAACTTATTTTATAGAATATAATGGATGCTTATGAGTCTTAGAGTCAAGCCTTTAAATATAAAAATCCCTTTACTGTGTGGGGTTTTTTTTTGGTAGTATATAGTAACAACCCCATTTCACTGAATCTTTCCACCTTTCCATTATTTTGATTAGCATTTTAGTAAAGTCTTTTATATTTTAATATTAGAAGAAGTTCTGTGTCTTCCCTAAAGACTTTTAACAACACTAAAAATGTAGTTCACCTGTTATTTAAGTAATAAGTGGCATGATTTTCAAATGGACTGAAGATCCAAGAAGTCCCATTGCCTACAATTAGAGATTGTGTGATAAAACATAGGGGTTGAGCATTTTCTTGACCATGTCCACTTACTAATTTCATGCCAAGGCCCAACAGGTTTATTGTTATTACTGATTAATTCACTAACCCTTTTTTTTTGAGATATATATATATATCTATCTCATTTGTAGTGTTAATTATTTATTTAAAAATGTGTTGTAAGATTGGTGTATAAATATGCAGCAGTTTTTCCTTTTTATTGCAATTCCATGAGCCCAAAGGCATTTTGCAAGCTACACATGGCCTTTCATTTTTAAGGAAACTGTCACTGGTAGCAGCCTTCAGAAAGTAATCTAGAAGGTATGAAAGTTGAAGAAAGCATTGTGATTAGAGAAAATGAGTACTCCATTCGAGTTGATGCTGTTTTCACTGAAGCCCCACTTTTAGCTGTGTTGGGCAGCATGAGGCTTTGGTATACTTTTGTCTTGGTTTATTGACTTGGGAAATCATCCGTTCCTATCTGTGAGATGTGTGAGGTTAATGACTTTGAAAGATAACTCCTACTGAAGCTCTTTTCAAATCAACTGATTAAAGCACATACTTCACTGTCTGGGTTCTGCTTCATCCTATAGTTCCTTGTCCTGTTCTCCATCACTCCTTGCTGCTGGTAAAATGAAGTTATTTTCCTTGTTCCACAGATGCTAAAAAATTACTATTGTGTAACTGCAAACTCCAATATAGTGAATTATTAGGGTTAGTAGTATGTGCTTCTGTTTAATTATCCACTGAGGCCTTACCTAGAGAGAGAACCATACCTTTGCAGTCACTTAACAAATATAGAGGGGCTTGCAGTTCACAGAAGAGGTACAAGAAAAAGATTTTTAAATAATACATGAGTCAGTAGTTAAAATAGCAGAAGTTACCAACTATCATTTCTTCTCAGTGTCTCTTTACAGGCTTAATGCTTCTTTCCAGCTAGAGTTGCCTAATTTCTTTAGTGGTTCTTGTCCAGTTCCAGTATGCTCCTTTTTCTTTCTGCTCTCCCAGGCATCTTCATTCTTCACGCATATGTGGGAACATTGCTAAAAAAGGAGACGGTCAAGAGGTCTGCTATGAGTCTGAACATTGTGCTTTTCCTTCCAAGTTTCTAGGCTCTCTTAGAGATCAATTCTGCAATGCCTTTGCTGTGTGCTTGTATAACTATATGTATAGTCTCAACTGTCCCCCTACGTTAAAGTTATAAAATTCTGCAGTCTGATTTTTAGGTTAGAATATGGCTGGCCGTATGATCTTATTCATTGGGCATTAGGGCATTGTGTATTAACTAATATATTACCAGTATTGTGATTTTGTTTTGTTAGAATACAGTCTGAAAAATTTCCTTTTTAATATTGATAGAGAACTAAGATGAACAAGGAACTAGTGCTACTTTCGTAGTTACTTTCTCTTTGTTAGATGAGAATTTTTCACTAGATGACTAATTTGCAAACTTCCAGGAAACTGGTCCCTTAGGAAGCCAGTAGAGAATAGATAGAAGAACCATAGAATCATAGAATGATTTGGGTTGGAAAGGACCTTAAAGATCATCTAATTCCAACCCCCTCGCCATGGGCAGGGACACCTCCCACTAGACCAGGTTGTTTAGATGCCCCTGCTGGGGAGACCAAGTCTATATGTCGTTAAGCTTGCCTATTTTCATATGCATATTTTTGTAGTGTTACCCTTTTAAAGTTTTCTTCTTCGGTTTTGTGAGCTCTATCATGATGAGAGCTAAAATGCATTAGATATATAATAATTCTTAATATTAAACCCAGTTCATAGAAATTATGTATGTTTAGTAATTTGTATTCTGTTGTAAAATAAAAGTCTCTATTTGTTACAGGTATTTTAATGAGTAGTCTGAAAATAGTTTTCAGTTCACAAGATGAGATTTGCAAACCTCCTTTTTCAGCAGACAAGTGACAGAAGTAAAATTAAAAGGAGTAGCTTGTCTCTCAGATTCATTCTAATGCTATGACTTTCTGACATGATGTTGAAGATGTCAGATCTATCTCTAGGCTTATATAATTTCTGTTCACTTTAACAGGAACAGCATACACCTGTGCATCTTCAGGCAGCCAGGTTCTTGAATTCGGTAAAGCTGTCCAGTACTAGAGTGGCATGTCAAAACACAATTTTCTTCCTAAGAAAACAGAGCAATCATATTTTCTCCAGTCGTTTGGTTTGTTTTGTGTTGGTTTTTTTGGTTTTTTTTAGAAAATGAGAGAACACAGAAAATTTTCAGTGGAATTAGCAATAAAAAGGGCAAGAAAAGGGAACAAGAAAAGAACTGCAATTTCAGCATATTTTCATTTTCTAATAGTTTATAATTATATAATCCAAACAGAAAGCATTGCCGTAAAACTACTCATTTCTTTCATTGCATTCTCCTGCACTTATTTATGTTATGACTTAAAAGTGGTCAAGGTTAATCAGAAATGTGTTTTCTAACTGTGATTTAATCCTGACTTGTCAATATGGCTTCATCTTTTAATATAAACTGTCTCTATTTAAAGAAAAAAGAGCTATCCTGAACCTTTATATGAGAAGATTGTGTACAAACACAAAAGAAATAGTTTGTAATATAAAAAAAAAAATAACGTTTTGAAAAAACAAAAAGTTGCCATAGTAACATGTAGGCTGCAAAAATTTTCTAAATCAGATGTACTAGACTGAGAAAAGTCTTAACTTGTATTACATGTTTCTCAAGTCTTGTGAGTAAGAAAAAGCATAATACTTTGCATTTGTGATGTTGGCCTCGAACAGTTTACATTTGTGCAACACATAATAAATATGAAAGCATTGGTAAGTTATGCAAACTGAGCCTTTTTCAATCAGCTTTCTAATTATGTTGTTCCTAAGATAATTGTTGTTTCTTGGTTTGGTTGCTGGATTTTTTTTTTAATAATGGTAGAATATGTAGGACTTTTTTTAGTATAAGAATTTGTTGTTCAGCAATTGTGCATTTAATAGTGATGATTTCTAAATATACGAAGTGGTATTTTCTGTCTTTTCTCATAAATTTTTTTTTAATTCTATTTAACTCACTAATTCTTCTTTCTAGAACGAACGTACCAATAATATTTTCTGTATGAAACTGAGCTTTGGTAAACAGACTAAAGAGAGTTAATAGTGAGATCCATTTGTGCTATCTTAAAAGGCCAGTTTTAGTCCTGTGCGCTATGAGTACTGTGAGCTCTAGTTCTGAGTGCCATGGACTGCTCAGCTTTCTAGCTCCATGTGCAGCCAAACTGAGCAAATTACTTTTATGGAGCAATTTGCAGGGTCAGTTGTTTAACTAGTTAATTTACTGCATATCTCAATTCTCAGCAAACAGGCAGTTTGTTTGGGTTGGTTTGTTGTTTTGGGTTTTTTTTCTGTGCTATTTGTAAGTTTAAGAATTAAGTAAGAAATAATAACATTTGCCCCCCATCACCATCTAATGCTTTCTAGATACTGTGGTGTTGGATCGAACTCTGCTGAGGAAGGCCAGTGACCTTTTGACTCATGGGATGTCTGAGCTGTTTAACTTTTTAAGATGAAGTTTTTGCTGAT
This sequence comes from Actenoides lindsayi, assembly GCA_025331215.1. Classification (NCBI taxonomy): domain Eukaryota; kingdom Metazoa; phylum Chordata; class Aves; order Coraciiformes; family Alcedinidae; genus Actenoides; species Actenoides lindsayi. The sequence goes on along the minus strand of WTSP01001295.1, from coordinate 5,612 downwards.
GCTTGATCCATTTGAGTGTTATAGCTTGAATGGTTATTCCATACTAGTATGTTAGTTTTAAAAATAGATCTCATTTTTGAATATGTTGAATATAATAACAGAAACTACTTGCCACTAGACAGTACTAAAGGCATGTCACCACTTTTGAGCTGAAGTTCTATTGCAAAGTCTCCTTTTCCATTAGGAATTATTGGTTTTGGGGTTTTTTTTTGTTTTGTTTTGTTTTTTTTGTTTTTTTTTTTTAAAGTAACATTTAAATTCTTTTCTATAAAATCATAAGAAGACAAGTTGAAAGTCCATAGTAGAACTGAGTACACCTAAACCATTGCTCTGCTTTAAGACCTCAGATGATGGAGATTCTACAGCTTTCCTGGATTTTCATGCTGCACTCATCTACTATGTCTGCATTTGCTCTGAGTGATTGCCGTGGTATCAATCATTTTGTCATGTGGGAAGGCTGGAGCAGAAAGCGCACACACACACTTGAAGCTCTTTGAAATCCTAACATACTTAACCCAATTAAATTGTAAAGATAGTACTTTAGGTATGTTTGCTTGGTTGCAGTTGCAGAATGTGGTGAATGGCAAGTCAAAAAGCAGTGTTCACTCCCTGCTAGAGAGGAGGGAGGACCTAAAGGTCATCAGTGAAGTGTGACAGCCCTAACTGGGGAGACAGTGCTGGGACAATTCTTCTCTCTCATTGTGCTTCCTTGATGCCCATCCCCAATGGGGCTGCAGTAATTTTTTTATACCTGCTTGTTGCCACCTTTGTGTTTGCACCTCATACAAGGATGTTTTCCATATGAGAGATGAATGTTCAATATTTTCCTTGTCATGCTGGTTCTACCAAGTTCCCAAGGCTCCATTACTTCAGTAACCAGTAAATGAGGTGATTTGTATTTATAACCCCTACCTCTGCCATTATCCTGTGCTTACACCCTGGGGAGACCCTACTCCACATCACTGCAGCATCAAAATGTCTTCTGGTACTGCTCTGAGTGCTCTTCCTCTGCTTTTCCAAAATATCCCTGGTCAAGAGACCAATAGTAATTTTAGGGTTTGCCAAGGATTGCTATTTAATGATATTTCAGTGGTTTTAAATGCATAGCCCATGAATGTTGCCATTTAGGAGAAGCATCTATAAAGCTCTTGACCACCTACTGTGGTTGCCCAAGACATGCTACACGTCTTGCAAACACAGCGTGCAACAATGTATTTCATATTATGACTAATGTCTTTCCCCTATTGCTTTGCTTCCTTCACAAAGGTAAATGTGTAAGGGAGAATTTTTATTGTGTTTTTTATTTGTTTGTTTCTGTTTTGTTTGGGTTGGTTGGTTGGTTTTTGTTTGTTTGTTGTTTTTTGTTTGTTTTTCTGTTTTAAAAATACACTAGTTCCTTCTCATTTGAGGTAGAGAAGGTATTCAAAGGAGCTCACCTTGCTCCCCAGCAGCATGATTTCTGAGTTTTGAAAGAGGTCACTGACAAACCTCTGTCCAATGGGAGAAAACTGCGAAATAGTAGGATAGAAAGTCACATTTAAAATCCATTTGTATATGAACATTTAGTTCTTGGAATCATTTAGGACACACAGTTGCTGCTGTTGTCAATCTTGAATATTTTTGAAAATCATCCATCTCTAATTACTACTTGATAAAGTCTAAGTTTGTGATTCTGTTTTCAGACTCTTGGCAAATATAGAGCTTATTTACAATAGAGAAAGTAATGAAATTGTATGTTAGAGTGAAAAATCTATTAGGAAATATTCCTTACATGCCCTTAACCAACATCCAACTTCTGCATTTTTATATGTCAGGGTGCTGTAAGGGCTGATGGCTCCCTGGGATTGGGATGTGGGCTTGTTGGGGTTCTCTGGGAGAGCCAGCCAGGCAGAGTCTGGCAGCCGGGGCCTGTCCCACCCCAGCCAGGAGCAAGGCAGTCAGCGCCACAGGGGCAGCCCGAGTCCTGGGCACCTCCCTGGGGACAAGCTAAGGCCAGGCTGGGCCAAGGGCCCATGGTTGAGCCTGATGTGACAGGGCCCCTGGTCAGGCAGGACACAGCTGTGGGGAGCTGAGTGATGCCCTGCTTCAGCATCACTGGGATGGGGGCTGACAGCCCAGGAGGGCTGGAATGGGGTCCTGGGCTGTGGGCAGGGTGTGCCAGGCAGGGACTTTAGTGCCTGCAGGGACCTGACATTGTATTTACTTTTGTAGCTGATCCAGTGAGAAAGCCACCTAAAAGTATTATAAATGCAGCACAAGAATACCAGCATGCATTGACACATTGATTTATTTTGCAAATTATGTGGCAGACATATACTTGTATCTTAAAGACCATGTGCATTGCTTTATGGATGTGGTAATGGGTCCTGAACAACCTCAATCTGGACTGGCAGCTGAAGAGAACTTGAGTCCTGTACTTAGAATGATTGATACGGCACTGCTTGATGTGAGTACTCCAGGGAAGTAGGATCTGTGCTTCTGAAAACACCACTTTTTCAGAAAGATAGAAAAGGAATGCAAAAGAGGAGGGGTAATACTGAATTGAACTGTATTGGAGTTTCTCTGAGTCATCAGCAACGTATCAATTAGCTCCGTCTTCTCATAGCTGTGTACAGTAAGTTTGCTGCATTTTAATAGTTTTAAAAGGGCATTTCAGGAGTTTTAGAAAGGCATAAAGTTGTTATCTATGGATGTGAGTCTATAAAGTGTCTTGAGATGCTTCTCAAAAGGCAGCATTATACCCTTGAAAGCTACTTTTAAAATAGTACTTTCATCTCCTTTCCAGTTTCCTTTCTTCGACCTGATGCTCCAGACCTTGAATAACATTGAATATGGGATGTCATAGTTGATCTACAGCAATGGACTACGTTGGCATCACATAGAGTTCAGGAATCATTGTAGGAAACACTCAGGACTAATGAAAAGATGTAGTTATACACAGTAATATTAAAACAAATTGTAGAAATTTGGACCAACCTGTGCATTGTTAAATTGCTTTTTTCTTTCTCTCTATTGCTTATTATGATGTTACAACAACATGACTTGCATCCCCACAAGTAAAGTAATACTTTACACTATTTATGAATGTGATAGAGTAGCTCATATTTTAGATATTGCAATACTTGAATCACATATAAACACATTGATTCATTTAAACAGCAGTAATACGAAGTGCCCTTTGTGTTCCTGTATGCAAAAACCAGGCTGCAATGTCAATGAAACCCACATTGTCCTTCTGTAGGATGATTTCCATAGTTTTTAATTATGATTTCTCTTCAGAAATGATATTTGATAGCACTATGATGTGCTGCTGGTAAATCAGTAACTAGAACTTTCTAACCCATCCAGCTAGAACAGTGTGTACTTTTTCTAAATTGTGCAAGTATCTCAGAAGGTGTCAGTGTACAGATAACGAGCAATGAATCTTTGCTGGCGAAACAGTAGTTGTCTTTCCCTCACTCCTCTGCTACGAAGGCTTTACTTTGTATTTCGGTTGTATCACAATCCCAGCTGTCCCAAAGCTTTGTGAAGCTTCTGTATAGTTCTGAGCCGTGACAGGCTTAAATACACATTTCTGGATGGTAGTCTGACCAAATTTTGTTTTAGCTGCAAGAGAGACTGCTTGCAGCAGTGTGGACATGCTGTACTTGTAAGAGAGCTTGCATGTCATCTGCATCTCAGTATATGGAACATGCTTTTGATTTTGAGTTGTATATGATGACTGCAATTTGGATTTTGAAAGAGGATAGGAAATGTCGTGACCACATAAATTATATGCTTGTTTAATCTTTAGTTCAAACAAGTGGCGAAAGGTTTACTCATATTCTAGAAGTCATGCTTTTCATATTCTGCACAGGCAAAAACATTCTTAGTTATATATCCTGAATATTCAGCATCTTGAAAATTATGTAAACATGTTTAAAGAACATGTTTGTGTTCTGTGGTATTAGATGCATATATACCATGAATATAAGGGTGAAGAACATTTCATAAATACAGTATGCAAGGGACTTGAATATTCTGGCTAAATGCTTATTAGTATATGTCATTACTTTTAAGGAACATTGTTTTTCAAAGGTTTGTAACAAGAGGTGGAAGATGGAGAATAATTATACCCCTGTCAGCTAGACAAAGACAACTGCTGCGTATCAGTTAGTAAATTCTGAGCTTGCAGACTGAAGCATTTGTTGGTGAAAAGCTGCTTCGGTTTTAACTATATGTATTACATATTTCCTTATAAGTGAAAATTTAATATTTTTAAACACTGGAGGTCCCATCTGTCTTTTGATCACCTCTGCAACTGTTCTGTTTTGCTCACTCTTTTGCCTCCTTCCAACTTTCATTAATCTAATTAAACTTTTCAAGTTAAGCATCCGAACTTCAATCATAGACTGTAGCAGTCAACTACATATATTCTATCTATGAACTGAGTTTGTGGGAGGGTTTTTCCCCTTTACTCCTGTCATGTACTGTTCCAAAATTTCATTGTTTTTGTTACTGGAAATCTGACATTTTTCAGCCTTAATTTATTTGTAGCACGTATTCTGCACTTCCCGTCCCTCCGGTATTTATCTCTGCTGAAAATATGAATATATTAATATTTTTTCTTAGCCTTTATTTTGTCACACTAAAGAAAAAAATATTTTTTTTTATTTATTACTTCAGAATGTTTCTACAATACATTTGTCATTACTTCTTTCCCCCATGAACAGTAGCTTGAAAAGGTAGCATCTCAATTTTGACTGTCTGACAGTGTCCTTGGGCGCTAATGTTTATCATTACCCCCCTCTTTTTAGCAGTATCTCTCATGTTCCCATTTCTTAGCGTAGCAGTTGTCCTTTCACAGCCTCAAAACAGTGATATTGTACAGTTAATCTGTCATCAGTTCATTGTCTCAGCCATTTCCAACTAGTACCTTTCCAAACTTTTCATATAAATTATTTTTAGTTCCTGCCTACTTGGTTTTGCTCTTCATTGTTCTCATCCCACTTCTGTTAAACCCATCATTAGAAAGGCAGTCAGTTTTTCCCTATGTTGTATTTTGAGCTTTCTCTATATTAATAATGCCTCTGAAATTTGTGTCTTGGAATTCTTTTCAACTTCTAATTTAGATGTACAATAAAAAAAATTCAGTAACCACAATTGCAGTAACATTTTATTTTGCACATGAAAAAGTGCTGGGCCAAAAAGCAAGATTTAAGATCTGATATGGGTTTAAACTGACATGTGGAGGGTACATTTCCAATTAAAACTGGTGTCTACATCTCTGAAGATGTGATTGAAAGTAATATAAGCTTGTATAGGTAGATCATTTTTTTAGGACTTGTATCTTATAAAATAATATTCCAGGCTTTCATAATTAAATCAGAAAAACATGTTCTTCCTTAAACCCATAGTGGTTGGTTTAGCTGTGACAATTAATATTTAATGAATCATCTCTAATTTTATACTCTATTTTTTCTTCCTGTTTGTATCTGTAAAACCACTCAAAATGTGTGGTGGTTTTTACTTAGTTGTGGGAAAATATCAGCAGAAGAATTATTTGGGTTATTTTTTCTCTGACAGTAGCACAGCAATTATTTCTTTTTCCTTTTTTTTTTTTTTTTTTTTTA
>WTSP01001293.1:191815-245833 GCA_025331215.1 Actenoides lindsayi | reverse complement strand
GTTGTATTTTCATTTCTGACAAAATTCAGATGTGTAATTTTGATACACTTAGAAAGGAATTAAAAATTTCAGGCAAATGTACCAGACCTTTGAGAATTCCTAATATAAATTAATGAATTAAGATGACAAAGGATTAAGCAGGTTATCCAGATTAGGTTTGTAATACAAAGCCATTTCATTAATATAAAAGCTTCTTTCAGCTGTAAAATGATTTACTAACATGTTTGAACGGCAAGCTGCTGATTCTTTCTCTGTCAGTCTGTTTTAGCAATGTCAACACATGTTGAAAAAGCCTGGGTGAAAGGCAGGTCAGTTAAACATAGAATGTCTAAAGGTAGGAGCATTGATACCGTAACCCTTGCAGAACTATCCATGAAACTGGAGAGTTTCATGGTACTCTCCCTCCCTGTCCAATGACCTGTCCTGTGCATTGGAGACACTTCAGAGTATCCCATCAGAATGGTGTTCACATCTGGCTGGACATGGAAGGCACTTAAGTTTCATCATAATTTCTGCTGTCAGTGATGTAACTGGATGGTTTTCTGGCCTCTAGAGGACAGCGACATACACATGTACTCTCCAGGAGGGCAGATACCACAGCCATGCTAATGTAATTCCCATTTACAGAGCAGAGTATGTGTTTTAAAGCACATTGAGGTTGTGCTAAGAAAAAGAATGATTGTTGTTGATTTCTATTGTTTAGGTTTCAAGTTGGTCTCTCACCTGCCTGGGATTCTACTGGTTTAGGGACAGCAATATTGCATTATGTAGTACCACAAAATACTACCAAATAAATTAAATCCAAGCACATGAGATCAGTTGTCAAAACAGCTGGAAACAGGGATAAGCAGTTCTCACTCAGTGACCCCTACCTTAAAGAAAGATTGTTTTTTCTACATAACAATCCTTTCTACCTCCCACTTACATCCCAACAGCGAGGAAACCTCAAAGCTCAGTGAGTGGCTCTCTTCCATTCATACTCTGTAGCAGGCTATCTGGCCATGCTGGAGTGTTCTTATATAAACTGCTCCAGAGGTGAAAGCATTTTAAAATGGCATTTTATAAAAGTATTTTGAAAATTACCATTTGGTGCATCTCCAGTACCTAGGACTGCAGTAAGTTCTGACAACCACTTAGCAGGGATTATACATAACTACTTGAAATCTGTTTTCATTGCCACCTGTTCACTGAACAAGAGGAACTGAGATGATTAATGTGGATGCTACAATACGCATAGAGCTGCTTACTGCTTGGAACTCTGTACAGTTTACTAGGTTACTTCAGCTGGTATCTGAGAAGTACCACAGAGATGTCAGGAGCTGGTATTGCAATCAATGGTAAATGTTTTCACTCTTATTACACACTGCCTTTATTGTAGATTGGATCCCAACATTAATAAAACATGGTATCTAAGTGCAAGAATTAATTCAGTGCAAGAGCTATTTGAAGATGTCAGGCAATTAGTCACCCTTCTCTTCAGCTGAAAAGATTCAACTCCATTTCCTATTGATAGATTGCTGCCAGGAATGCCAAATCAATAATGTAAGGCATTATGGGATTATAACAAAAGGCACAGTGCTTAATAAATGCAAGCATCATGGTGGGGTTTTTTATAATCCCCCTCTTTGGACTTGGTATTCTGAGATGTGACATCTGGGTGCATACGAGCAAATGCAGAATAGCCTGTGCTGACTGACACCGTAGATGGTTGATCCTTCAGACTACTCAGCTAGAAAGAAAAGAATTGATGCAGATCATGCAGAAACCTCAAGTTTCCCATGCACCTCAGTTAGTTTCAGAGCTATACAAAACAAGACGTTTAAAACGGGCATGAAGCAAATGTTATCGTTCTCATTATAGTATCCAGGCATCCATGTAAACAGAAGGCAGAATCACCCTGCTCCGAAGAGTACATTGGGGTTTTATACTGCTAACCATCACCTAAACTTATCAAAAGCAATCCAATTTAATTAACAAGACTGTGTCTAACACGGAAGATAATGCCAGATGTAACAATGTCCTGAAGCCCAGTATATATCATTATATATAGTCCAAAGATTTTTTTTGTTGGCTGATCTCCACTATTGTCATTTCAGAGGAAGTTCCACACCAGGGACAGGTAGAGCAAAACTTGCTGAAGCCAGCAGGTTCTTTGGATCAGGTTTTCCTTGTTGTTAATGATTATTTGTAGCACTTCAGTTTCTGTAATTGTTTATATTTATAACCTAAATTTCAAGTCTATAAAAAAGCATGGTAGGTGCAAGGGTAGTGATTCTGAAACCCAAATAACAGAGAAAAGTATTTTCTAGTTTTTCTAGCAAGCATGAAAGGGAAAAAACAAAAAACATTCCATGAGCCACTGTTCTCAATTGCCTGTCAATTAAAAAAAGCCACAGGGTTCTGTCTTACAGTTATTACACTGAAACAGGAGTAACACTGTGACATGAAGAGTGCCTAAGAGAGGCCAAATTCTTATTTTTCCAAGAGAAAGACTGTTTCCATGTCAGGGGCCATATATAACCCTAGCTCTAGGTTTGGCTCTGCAACTGATTCCCTAAATTACTGTGGGCAATTTAGCTAATTCTCTAAGCATGGACTGCCCATCAGTAAAATCAGAATGATTGTATTTCTGCACTTCAGCAGAGGTTTATGAGGATAATTATGTTAAAATTGGAAATGCACATGTGCCTAGGCAGATAACTATAATTGTCTACCACAGCTGAGGTGGCTTGGAGGTTATACAGTATGTCCCAAAAGGAGTTGATACAGACAGTGTCCCATCCATAGGGCTGCAGGAAGAACAAGTCAAAAGAATACACTTAAGAAAAGTGGCAAAAATTCTGAAACAATATACATAATTTGGGCAAAATTTGAGACATGATCTGTTTTGGTTGGATCTGTGGTCCAGCTTCCTGCTGCCTGTGGACTGGATGGACTCTGGATGTGGTTCATCATCCTGCCCTATGTGGAGCTGTTGAGGGGCCATGTTATCAACTCCTGGTACTGTGTGCCCTGCTCAGATCTTGTGGGGCTGTTTGGTAGGGATGTTCCTTGTGTTGTGATCTTTCATTGCTCCTGGATTTCCCCCCACCAGATGTGGTGTAATATTTATATAGAGAGTGTAATTCTGTTAAATAAATCAACTCACATCGGATGTAATCAAGTCACTTGAGCTGTTCTAGATCTGCATGAAGATCCAGCTTTTATCTTAGACCATATGTCAGTTTAAGCTGTTGATGTGGCCAGTGGGTTCCTTCAGAAGATGCTGTCAAGCATGCCATATTGGAATCTTTCCTACCACACTGCAATAAACTAGCTGTTATCTAATGTGACATTATGAGTGTTACAAAGGTGCTTAGTGATGTATATGCATAACTCCATTAGCACTAATGGGAGTTAATGGGTATAGCCTACTAGAAGAAAAGAGGCTATTTCTCTGAGTGTCAGAGACTAATAAAAATGACATTTCAATTTGGATGTCCAACCTTCAATTTGGGCAGCAAGTGTTTCAGATGAATCTTTTGACAGCTACAGCGCCATAATTAACTTCAGGCTCAAATGGATTTGTTTATGCTATCTCAATAGCTTGTATGATTTAAGCCTTCCCTTCCCTTCTATGACTTCAGAGGGAGCATACTCACATTTGGAAGTTGTATTTTGTTGGTCTACTTTATTACAGAGTCATAGATACATCAACTTAGAGGCTTGATTCTCTTAACTCACATATATACCTAATTTCTTTACTTTTAAAAAAAAAAACAAAAATATTTTAATCATGGTAGATGGATTAGGTTTTTTACCCCTTGGCAGAACAAGCTGGATTCAGTTCATGTCAATTGTCAATGCTGTGCATAATCAACAGATTTGTTAACCAAATGCAGTGGCTGCTGAAAGCACCGCTCAGCCATTGAGGGCTCTAAGAGCTGTAAGGAGACCCAAATTATTTGATGGCAGTAGAGCTAGACAGATGTTACCGAGGGCAAGAATTGGTTTGCATAAACTTGTCTTTCAGATGCCAAAGTCTAGAGCTAGCAGTTTCAATCAAACCCAACTGAAAGCTGGGGTGGGTGCCAAAGATAGTAGGGTGCCGGCTCAAACTCACAGGAGATCCTGAGAAGTTGGGTATTCTTCCCCACTGTCATACTGCATGCTGAGGAGACTCAGTACAATGTTGATCATTGGAACACAAATCCACTACATCAATATTTAATGTTACCACCTCCCAAACCTGTCCGTTCAGCTTAGTGAAGGATCAACCATGAATTCATGAAATCTCTTTGAACTTCACCTTGGTCACTTTGGTCAGTTTACCGTGTGGCATACTTAAGAGTCTTGGGTCCACATGTATTCATTCTGCCTGTATCCCTACTGCAAAGCAAGGTGCTCTGGAGGTGCCCTGAATCCTGAGTTCCAGAGTTCTTGGAACCTCAGTGGAGTACACCACAGCTGCCTCTCTGCCTGCATGCCTGGCTCACCTTTCAAAGGAATCCAGGGCAAGGAGGAAGGCAGTGCACATCTGGATCTCAGGGTTCTGTATGTTCCACCTGAATAACTGATCTAGTGCTTGGAAGTTTTATGGTGAAATACTTCTCAGGTAACTTTTTTTTATTTAAATTCCTGAACCCTTAAAGGATATTGCTTTGTCAGGAAAAAAAATAAATTATCAACAACCAAAGAGAATTACACATATCCTCCTTGATGTTTCTCTGACCTTTGCTGATTTGTTTACCTAACAGCCTTCTGCAAAATGCCAGTTGTTGCAGTTATTGCCGTTTGTATGAGCCATTCAGCTAATGAGAGTGCTTGGGGGGTGATTGCACTGTTGAATCGCAGCTGCCATTCAGACAACAGAAATACCATTTTCCAAACTGGATATGTGACCTGAAGTAGCTAGTAGATGAGTAGATTTTGTGGTGCATTATTTTCGCATTCATTACAATTATTTTAATCACTTTGATTATCATTATTTTAGCACTCATGACACTAATTTTCTACAGCATCTTCAGTAAAACATATCAGGGCAACTGTTCTAAGGTTCACAGTGTGGCCATTTCTACAAGAGACAACAGCTCGTGGAATATCAGCTCTGTCTTTGTGATTTCCCCTTGGGAATTTGGGCAGCCCTTGGATTACAGCAGATTCTTTTAGGAGAACAGTTGTTGAGACCTTTGTTATTCATGTCCATCTATGAGTGTGTCCCTCATAACCTCATTGCCTGCTCATGCTGAGCAATGCTGTCATCTCTGGGTAGTTCCAGTGAGTATCAGTGGGGCTTCTTGAGGAGTAAGACATTATTTAACATTAAGGTAAAGTTAATCAGCAGTACAATATACCTGGAGAACTGCCTTAGTTACATAGTCCTCTCTCTTAGTTAGACATTTCTGTTTGTTAGAGTTGTTGGGTTTTGGGGTTTTTTTTTGTTTTTTTTTTCTTTTCTTTAAAATGCAGAATGCTCTTAATTGAGGAGCCAGTGCTTTGCAGGCAGATGCCTTGTATCTGTTAGTAGGTTCTTACATGGATGAGCGTTGGACTCTGCAGTGAAAGTTATATATGGAGATTTGGGTTCAGTTAACTTTGAAATCCCAATTGGGAGTGTCTGGGGATGTTTCAAACTGGGGTTGTATACTAAGGTTTTAGCTTGTGTCAGAAATTCACCATCACGATGCAGATACTGGAATAACTGTGGGAGAAAGGCAGGACTGAAATGAAAGAACATGTTCAAGAGTGCCTAGCACTGTTTGCAGCCAATGTCCATTTTAATGAATGTATTAGGGGCTAAAGTATTTCTCAGAGTGAATAAAGGGGATATAATCTAATCCTTAAAAGTTCTTTCTGTGTCTGATGTATTTGAACAAAGATTTCCAATTATGATATCAGATGTATAGGGCTACAGAGGTGGCTGGTGTAAATCAGTGTAGCTCTATTAATTATGGACGGAATGGAATTCTATTTTTACTTAGCACCACACTTTGTACAAGGGATTGAATCCAGCTGTGAGAAGTCAAATTCAATCAAGCAATAGGGATGCTGTTTTTCCGGTCTGAGAAAACATAAAGAAATCTAAATATTCAGCTGTAGTTGAACACGATGGCATGTATTATTAAGACACTGTGCCTTTCATTAGCCTGTGTTAGTATATATGCAGAAATCAATCAACTTAAACATGATTTACTGTTGATTTTAGAACAAGCAGTTAAAGGTCTCTCTCTTTTCTTCTGGTAAGTAACATAAATGAGTGGAATATTAAATCCTACACTGTATCCATTAGGAAATCAAACAGTTAAACAAGTATGAGTGGTTTAATCCTCAGAGCAGTTTAAAAGCTTTTTCCATTATGTTATTAACTACACATTAGCAAAGAATAATGCTTAATGAAAAAAGCCTTCAGTATCTCAAAATACACAAATCTGCATAACATAAAAATGTGGCATGGCTTCAAAATGTTAGTGAGTGATAGCTGCATTACAGAATTTATACGGGACCTCATTAATGAAACAGTCAGAAGCTGCAGGATCTTTTATGACACGGGGTTGGCAAAGTGGAAGGAATAGCTAATTGTGATTAAAGAATGCCAGGCAACTTCAGCAACTTTGGGTTTTGGGGTTTTTTTGGTAATTTTCTATTTTTTTTTTAAATCCATGGGAATTTTTTTTAATACACCCCTATGCATATATCTCCATTAAAAAATAACTCTGCTTACTGCTGTAGGAGAAGGCTCACTGGCACTTCTCTGTTTGGAATGAATGTGAGTGGAAACTTGAACCTGACTTTTTCCCTTCTTGTGAGTATACATGAATACTCAGCAATTGTGCAGGACCAAGCTCTGGAAGTTTCACACATCCCTTCCAACTATGGTGCCTTTCTAGTTGCCTCTGAAGTCTTGTGTCCGTTAAATATTACATCCATGGTTAACTTCATTCCCCATGGTGTTTCATTTTGAAAAATTAAGGTCACAAAAAGAATACATCTGGGGTGTTTTTCTTCTTTCTGCTCATTAAACTGTGCGCTTCTCTCCTGATATGCATCTTCTTTCAATTCAAGGTAAATTCTTTTGTAAAAGGAAATTATATCAATCTTAATCCTCCACTGCATATCCTACATCCACTTCTCCCCCCCCCCTCCACTTACTTCCCACTCTAATACCTGGCAAGAGAAACTAGTTTTTCATATTAAAAATAACATCCCTGTGGAGAAATGTTTGAATGTACTCCTAGACATGTGGGGTTTTTTTCCTGTTTTTTTTTTTTCCAGAATTAGGGCGTGAAAAAGGATAATGAATGTTAAGGAAAGTTAAAAAACGGCTTTAGAGAGAATTAAAAGACAGAAATGTAAGATTAGGTTGAACTCACACTTAGAGGGATTAAGAGACTTTCATTTGTCCTTTGATCTCATTTGTTTTGCTGTGAAGATCTTTAGGGTCAATGCTATGGAGGATTATCACTGTTCTGAATTATTGTTCAGATTTGCAGTAATGGATTACATGCAGAAAAATGGTCTACCACGGAAATTGCAAAGATATCCTACTCATTTCAGCCTCCCGTTTTAAAGTGAGGCTACAAATCCCAGCAAATGCTCTCCACTTAATTAGCCTGGAAGAGAAAGCTACCACACTGTGTGAACAGAAATAATTGTTTTCTGCTAAGTGTACATGGTGGGTGAATTCTACAAGAAGTTATCTGGTTTCTTTGCACATGGATAGAATACAATCTAAGGTTCATAGCGGAGGAGTAAAATTTCTGGATAAATGCAGCCAGTGTGCCTGGCTCCCTTTCAGACCATTGCCCTGCTGAATACCACCTGTGAGAGATGAAGAACTTTCACATGTTTCTCACAGGAAAATAGCTGACAGTGGGCTCTCCTGACATGCTGTGAATTGGCAAAACATCTCTAAACAGAGTCACTTAGAACAGCTTTCCATCTGGCCCAGCTTTGATGTCCACAGCTTACTATGGAGAAAGGAGAGATTTCTAGGCACACAGGACAGCTGTGTATAGGAAGAAATCATCTTTTTCAGTTGTCTTCTATCACTGTGCTGATTTCCTCCCCTGGCTTATTGTTTTAAAAATATTCTGCAAAAATTTTCCTCATTTTTTCACTTAAATGCCTGTGTATGCAATATGTAGTACTACATCCTTTTTATGCTTTTACATCCTTTCTATGATTGTATTCCCACTTCCTTTTTTTTAATAGAATAGCTCAGAAAACCATGTGATATTATCTAGCCACTGAGCAGGCTTATTTGATGGTATACATTTAACATTTTGAGGCCATGAAGCCATAAATTTAAATCCCTGGCAGAATCAACTTGCCCTTCATCTTTCAGAGGTAGAGAAATTGAATCCCATGCAGTTTAGTGAGCAAGTCATTTGGATGAGACCTTATTAAGCTAAGGTCCTGCTAGTTTAGTATAGGTATTACAGATTCCATAACACTTTCCATCAAGGTGGAGGTTTGCTTTAGAGCCTTCAGCCACATATTCATTCCTTGTCATACAGAGTGCCATGTCAAATGCTTACTTTTCTTTCACCCTAAAAGTCGTGTAATTTATAATGCCTAAATAATGATGTGGGTTTCTTTTAGGGGAAAGCTCCTACAATTCTATCATCCTTGCAAAGACTTGGTGACCTGCTTAATTTTATACATTGCCAGCACTCCCAAAGTGAGTAGTCTCACTAATTTCTGAATGAAAAACTCATGTTCTCTCTGAACCATTGCAGAGAATTAAAATTGGTAGTGGCTGTGGTCGCAGTATCAATATGGCACTAAATTGCAGTCGAATACAGGAAGGTGCACTGACTAGTGTCACTGCAATCAGTGAAATCCTTTCCCTTTGTATGGAATACTCCTGAGAATTAGCCATGGTAAGACCAGAGCCTGCTTTCTTGGTCTTCCTGGTAATTCTGAATATCCATGTTTCCTTTAGTAAAAGATTCTGTCTGAAAGGAATTAGAATTCCTACTTCATCCATGTGCTATTTAAAATAATTTTGATTTAAAAGGAGCAAATGATTGGATTCTGCTAGACTTCCTAAGCAATCAGCCTCATACTTTGTTATAGTGCCATTTATTCCCCTCCCTTCCCACCACTTAAAGCAAGGACAAGCAGTGAGTGTGCAAGTCAGTCACTCTGTTAACAGCTGTATGCCTAATAATGGTTGCAGTCTATAAAATTCATATTACCAGCAAATGCACAGAACATATTGGCACAATCCAGCTTTGAAAGGAGCTGGAAAGTTTCCAGATAATATAGAATTCCTGTGGACACAGTTTGTCAAGATAATATTTTGAAGTCTTTCAGGGAGATAGGAGCTAATTAGACAATGTGCTGAGAAAATACCGACCCCTTGTCTTAGCAGTCTTTGACCTCCATATCTTGCTGAATTTTACTCAAAGAATTAAAAAGCTGATAGATAGACATGTGATTTCTTTTTTTCTTCAGACATTTAAATTAGGCAGTATATGGACAGTTAATTTGCCTGTATACACTTCTGTCTGGATCATTTCTGGAGACTAAACTGGAGATCTCTGCTTTCTGCTTCTAGGTCCCTCCTGGCTGTACTGCAAGCATACAGCTGGTAGTTGAAACTCTGGAACGTGTAAACTCTGAACTGCAACAAAAAGTGAATGTAAGGGTGGTGTCAGGGTGTGAACTACAAGCCTGAATATGATAGGTCTTCACTTGTGGTCACGTAAGAGGTCAGCTAGTATCAGTTCAGCTGTTAGCATAATGTGAATTAGATCTTTGTGTTTTCTTTCCTGTTGAATTACTGGACTAGTTTGTGTCAGTTACCTTGCAGTTGTCCATTATATGTATAGGAGAGTAAAATGGATTGAAAAATTACTAAACCAATCCAGAAGACAAAACCCAATGGTGCCTAGCCTTTGTAAATGGGAACCACAGGCTACCAAAGTTTAGCAAAAAATGCCTTATGGTAACATGTAGCTGTATTGCAGGGCAGTATAGTACAAGCTTTCTTTGATCCTACTGGCAGCAGACAAATTCCAGTACATTTCCTTTTTGTGTTTCAAGAACAGCCTTTCACAACAAACCGAACCAGGAAAACAGTGTTTATTCACAATTCCAGCCTGCTCAGAGGCTTGTTCAACCAGCTTCTTCAATTACCAGGAGATGCTGATATGCTGCTGCTTTTAAGCCAAAAGAAAATCTCACCAACAAACCCACAGCACAGGATAAACATACTAGACTTATAAAAAGGTCATTAAGGTTCTCCTGCCCTTTAAAGGCGTTAATGTTTTAAGTGTTTACCTGTCTTCTTGCCTGTTACTCAGGAAGGTGCCAAGCCTAATGAAGAGTTTTCTGAAGCTTTTCAAGTTGTTCCCTCCAGGTTCCTGTCAAATCACCTGCCCCACACTCAGTAACAGCGAAGCTGCTAAAAAATCAAACGTGATAAGGTAACCATTGCAGAACTGGAAAAACAAAAAGCCAGTATTTTATTAATACTGACAGTTTTATATGATGGTCTGGAAATTTTGGCAGTCTCCTGCCGAGTACCTTTCTTTACCTCCCATAGTCCTGTTGTGAAATGGCTGCTTTGATTCTTTTTTGTTTCCCAACTTTAACTATAAAATCCACCGGAGATCTTATTGTGTACTTAATACATCAAGTATGATGGATCTCCAACTGAGAGCCTCTTAATTCTACCATAATATAAATAGCAATTGTTCAGTGTCTGTCCAGGAAAATATTACTTGCAAATTTATCCTGATAGGTTTATAGAACAGCCTTCTAGGAATCAAATCTTTACCCTTATCTAATGCTTGCAATGAAATGCATTCTCTCAGAAGACAGGGGAAAATAAATATTTCCCTAATGAGGGGTTTGTATTTAAGAAACTCTTTCGTCTCCTGCATAAGGAAATACCTCATTGTTAATATCAAACTCTACCAAGGAGACAAATGTCTTTCAAAGGTGATGGTTTGCTGACTTCAAGCTACTGTTTATTTGTTTGAAAGATTTTGAAAAAGAAGTTTTGTGAGTATTGTTTCAAATGAACCTGATACATTTTCTATTACTAGTGGTTTCTGTTGTTCATACAAGTTGGTCCCTCTTTTTCCTTTCCTTTTAGTGACAATACCTGAAAAAAGTACTTCATTCTGCCACCTATTGTTGCCAAGATTTTTGGCAAATGATTGAGGGAAGTGGAGCTACTAGGAACTAAGGGATTCAGCTGAATTTCCTTCTTATAATTAACCTGTGTTGCACTGGTAAAGCAGGTGATATACTTTTTGGTTATATTTTTTCCTTAGGCTTTCAGGAAGGGGTTTTTTTTTGTTTTTTTGGGGGGGTTAACTAAGAGAGACAGGTGCCCTCTTTCTTAAATTTAGAAAATCCAAGGGAAACTCTATTTAAAGTGTCAAACTGCAGAAGGATGGGGGAAAGTGAGATGACACTAAGCATGAATTTAGATGGTTGTTATTTTTCTATATTTCTAGGTAGTCATGTCACATTTGACAGCATTCACGCACCAAGCACAGAAGGAGTAAAGAGCCTATGCTATAGTAAGAAACATAGATTTCTTAATATTATTTTGTTATACTTGCAGGTTGAAATTGGGAGGCTAATTCCAAAAGTCTTTGCTTTCTTTTGTGCAAAACAGTAGATTTGGGGGAAATAGATGGGTAGTACTTTTCTAAATAGGACTTGAAGAACAAGGGAATAACTTTATGTTTCTTTCATTCCCTCACTAAAATATTACTTTAAGCTTCTTTTGCCCACAGTGTAGTAGACATTTGGAGGTATTAGAAGCATCCAAAGCATGAAATTATTATTGGATTCAAGATCAGTGGTGCCCCTCTGTCTAGTAATGAACTGCCTTTATTGAGTACATTGGCTTTTGTAGCTTCTTCATTTAAAACTGTACAGAAGTGCCTGCACTTTTCCTATTTGTTGTCACAGAAGGGCCCTGTGCCTCCTCAGGAAATGCAATAGTTATCTGAGTAAAACCAGCGATGCAGTCATTCCTCCTTTACAAATGCAGTGTATGACTTATTTGTCATCTTCAGTACCGACAGATCCACAAAGGAGGCTGAATAGATTTTTGAGTTTTCAGACTACAGTAGTTGTTTGTTTGCTTTTATGATTTCATCTCTTCAGGGTAGTTCTTGTCCACTGTTTTCCTAAGATATCAATAATTCAGTTGTATTGTTGTGAATTAGTGTGATCTTTTTTTCAAACCCAATGAAATGTGAAACAAAGAAACAGTTAATCCTACACAACACTGTGCTTCCTTCATCAATAATGGAGGTGGTATTATGGATGGCTGACAAGGAACATAGGAAATACCTGAAGACTTCTGTTCTAATCTGTGGAAATCAAATTGTGGAAACAAGAAAATGTCCCAAATACCGTGTGAAATTAGAGCTAGGCTGGCGATATATTTGTGAATATTTTGGCTTGGGGAGCAGGGCACAGCTAAGTAAAGACTATAAAGTTTATGGGTATAGTCTTTAGACATTGACAGGCTTATTCTGATTTATGCCACTGAAGGACCAGCTCCACCATGGGTGAGAATGCATCTTGTGTTGTTGGGACTCTGTCTTTTTGCAGTACTGCTTTGTTTTCTTGCATTACATTATGTAACACAAAGCAGGGCAAATTCAGTTTTCACTTACACTAATGTAGCCTGAAAGACAGGGGTGCAATGGTAAAAATGAGTGGATATTAATTTAAAGTTTCTTTGGGTCTTACTGATAGATTAGTAGGAGCTGAAACACAATAAGACATTTGTTTAAACACACAACCAGTATAGGCCTGTGCGTTGAAAGAAGTCATTTGTAAAACAGTTAGCAGTGCTGTCTGGTACTGGGAAACAATTTCAATTCCTAATTCCCATAGTGAATTGTGTTCATATTTGTACTTACTGTAAGTTGTCATCCTCTCTGGTGGACAGCTGGAAATAAACAACTCCTATTCAAGTGGTCAAACATTACCAAAATTTTGCTGTTCTTACCTGTGCTGGAAGTAACAAGTAGAGGGCAAAAAAGCTAAACTCTGATCCTGAGGATCTGTGCTGATGAGCAGGGTGGGAAAACTGCCCTGCTCTACCTTGTACTCAAGGAGATGACAAACAGAGGAGATCAGCATTCAAGACTGTTGTTGTTGTCACACTTCCCACCAACACAAGATGAAAAAAAGGCAAAAGTAGCAATTGCAAACTCTTGAAGAACTGTCAATTTTACATGTTTCATTTTTCTATCTTCTTTCTTTTTGCTTTTTTAACAGTGGCATGGCATCCCACACAGTAGGACTTGACCTTTCAGACGGTCAGTTTGGTATGTGGGGATGCTCTGTGTTGGGAATGAATGTGAGTGCAGGTAATGAAGTGGGCCACTTTCACTTCCCCGCCTAATCTTAGTAGACTAATTTTTCAATCCTTCTGTCCTATCATCCTGATGAGCTGTACCACCTGTATGCTCAACAGCCATGTCACCAGGTCCAATCTGTTACAACAGGCTGAACATTGCTGAAATTGAAGATAACTTTCCTTTTACAAAAAAGTATTTAGTCAAGGTTGACTGAAAGTAAAGTAAAAGGTAAAAAACTCACACTTCTTCTACAAATCACGTTGCAGACTAAACCACAAACTAATAAAAATACACTCTAATACAGTTTTATTTTAGTATTTTCACATGCTTCAGAGCAAATGGAACTGCATAGGAACAGGGAATAAGACAGTGGTCTATCTAATCCATTACCCAGAGAGATACTTCTAAAGAAAACAGAAGAATGTTTCCCAAATAATCTGATGCTTTCAGTGACCATGTGTGTTCTTATCACATCCTTATTAATGTCCAGAAATGTGTATTTACTCTTTCGTACCACTATCTTCAATAAGAAACACAGTTATAAAAGAAACAAGACCTGTAAGTTGCAGTCATAATTCAAACTCTGCCTGCTAAGGAAGCTGAAGTACTTTTATTTTTCATAAAAATTTTAGACTACTTGTGCTTTTATGTCAAGTGTTTCCTTTGTCATGAAATACCTATAATTGCTACTTATTCTTGATGCTGGATGTATTTTTCTTTTTCTGATAGCAACAGTAGAAACTTTAATTGGTTTCACCTTGTAGAGGGAGTGACACATCTCTCCCTTCTTTAAGGGATATATTTGTCAATTAAATAATTTTGAATATTTATTTGGGAAATAGCTCCCAGCTGCTCTTTATTGTGCAAATGCAGTAAGTTATCTTAGAGACTGCAGTGACTAGTTATCCTCTTTTTTATATATATATATATTTTTATTTTTTTTTCTGTTTTCAAAGAAACTCATCTCTGTGTGGAAGCTGCAGGGCTGCCCATGTGAAAATGTGTTCCCTGAGTTGATTTTTGAAGGGCTAGATCATCCCATTCCATATATGTTTGCCTAGTTCTAGAACTAGAAAGGTGTAAGAAACCTTGCCTGTGTTTTTTGCATCGGTCAGATTGTAAATATTGTCAGATTGGCTCACAGATGCAAATTGCATGCTATTCTCTCCTCTTCCTGGACGCCTCTGAAACAGCCAAAGCGAGGTCATCAGGGAAGGATTCATCTCTCCCTGCTCACAGGCAGTTCACCTCTTGACTAAGGAGTGGTTCCAAGTTGTTTTTCTGGTTCCTTTTTTAAGTGGAGCTCTTCTGTTCTTGCTAGAAATATATGAAAAACTTCTCCATTTAGCTTTTGTTTCCACTTGGCTAGAGAGACCTTACTCTGTTAATAAACAAGGATGTACTTCACTCAGTCATTCAAAACTCCGAAATTCAGATCATACCCTTCAAAATACTCCAAAAGAAGATCTCAGAGAGCTGTCATTAAAATGAGTATAACACCAATGGGCTGAAAAGACAAATTAAATAAAGATGCATCCAATTCACAATCAAAACAGTACTGTCTTTGTGATTTACCTGCAGTTTATCACCAGGAATGTCTCCTGTTTAGCAATGCATATAGCTACATTAATAACATTGTCACTGCAAATTAACATTGCCTCTTGGTTCCAGATTATTCGTCTTTATGTTTTGATCAACTGTAAAACACAGAATATCAGAACCCATTATATTGCAGCTATTCCATCTCTCATGTTCCTTGATTCCTTCTCCTCCCACCAGTTGTGTGCATCCATCTAAAAGTGAAATTTCCATACTAAAAATAAAAATAAAAGGCCCCGAGAGTTTCAGCTTCTGTTGCACTCACAGTTGTTCACTGTTTCCAGTTTGTGAGCAATTATTATTTAACACAGCAGCGAAGTCAGATTTCCTAAAAAAGAAAAAAATGTTGGGTGACAGAACGTGTTTTCCTGTAAATCACCCAGATGGAGCAGGGCACCATGATTGTAATGCAGGGCTGACGTTCTTTTACGCTGCACAGTCATCTAATATTGCTTGCCATAAACACTATAAATCAATGCACAGGGTAACTGCGACGCACTTTAAAACACCAGACTGAACCTTATGCAGGGTGCCAGCAATAAAACATTTACCTCTACCTCAGTCACTTGTTTACAGCTTGTTTGCTGGCTTTCTAAACTTTCTCATGGCTCATACTTGACATCAATTGGTATGGCAAAGGGAGCACAAATGAGGAGTGAAACAGACTTCCCAGCTGTGGGACTTGGTCAAATAACTGCTGTCAGGCCATGACTGAAGCAGGTTGTTTTCACTTCTTAAGGCAATTTCAATATTTTTTCCTTTTTTTTTTTTTTTTTCTTCGCATCCTAGACATAATTTTAGTAGAATCAGTGCTTTGATGACTGACATTAAAAATGCACATTCGTATCACTGGCTAATAATGACTCCTAATGTTTCCGAGACATTTTTCTTAGGAGCTGGGTATGTGTCTCATCTGTGGAGAATGAATGGACAGTGAATGGATGGTTTTTACTGGGTTTAGAGCACCATTCAAGAGTTCAGACATTGATAAAAAATTACCCAGGCTTCTTATTTCTCATTAACATTTGGCTTGACAGAACTGTTTGTTGTGGATGGATCCTCTGTGTCGTTAGTCTTGTGACTGGATTTGGCTGTGCTCCATTCCTGAACTGGGTGTGTTGGATAGGCAAGTGAACATCTGCAAACTCTGCTGTGGAGGATGGAGACCTCAAAGCAGTTAGAGAATGGTGACAGGTCTCTGAAAGATAACAATAATAAGAATAAAGTAGCAGAGAGAGTTCTGAAATCCAAGATGTAATATACCTCAGGAAAAAGCTGAATTGAACTTTGTGTGTCTGCTGTCTTCCCTTTGCTTCTAGACCTTGATTCTCTTTGAACAAGGGCAATAGAAGCGTTATGTGGAATAGTTTTGTGGTGACCTGCTATGAGGATTCCGTCTTCTCTTATGAGCCTCAGATTTTTGTTGCCATTCGGAATGTCCTTCTGGAAAAGTGACATTTAGAAAGATCTAGTGATTCAGGTGCTTCCTTACACTGAATTAAAAGCCATGAAAATATGCTATTATCAGTAAGTCCTGTGAAGGTACAAGATATCTGAACTGTAGTGGAGAACAGAACGGATTCCACTGATTACCATGTTTCATTTAGCTGCCAAATACAGTTATCTAACTACCTGTCCAAGCAAAATTTATACAAATTAGCACTTGAAGTCATATGGGAATGGACAGACAATGCAAAAGAAGGTCAACTCTTATAATCTGTTCCCTGGTCTGCTGAATCACGATTGATTCTTACCCTGCGATCATTGGGCATAAGACTAGGCCTAAAATCTGGTTTGTAGGTCTGCATTGCTCATAATTACAGAGAAGCACAGCAGCTAATAAAGAGGAAGATTAGTCATCTGAGTCACAGCAATCTCCTTTTTAAGTTTCTCTTTTTATCATTCCTCATCACAGATTAGTAGCAACTGCTAAGCAGTGGGGTTTTTGTAAGGTGCTGTTGTGATTTGTCAGCAGTTCTTTTTCAAGAGTTCCTTAAAAAAAATAGATGATTTTCCTATTTTCCAAATCTGGGCAAAGTTCTTTTCAAGTGTTTTGTGGCTCCTTACATTCAAGCTGTAAGACACTGACAGAGAGAGAACTACTTCAGGATAAAAATGGGATGTTCTGTGGGGGTCTGTCTTTAAAACAGTTACAGCTTCTGCCAGGAGAATGCTTTTCATTGCAATTACTTACCTTTCTCTTTAGTTCTTCTGTCCTCGTGTCTAAGAAGAGAAAGAGGGTAGCTGTGAGACTTAAAGGCAAGTAAAAATAGCTCTAAATACAGCAGCTATTAGTGACACATTCTAGAATTATGATATTTGGGAAAACAAAGCTGCTCAGGGTTCACTATCCATCATCTGCTACTGGAAGCCTATCTGTGACCTGATATCAGGGACTGTAGTAGCTTATTAAAAATCACAGCTAAAGCAGAGGAGGGGTGAAGATTTGTATTTTCAGGGTGAATTTTAATTCTTGATACTGGATGAAAATACGACATTTCATAATCAATCACTTGCAAAGACAATTTACCCTCGACAATCATTAAAAGCCTAATTATATAGACAAGTTACCAGTTGTGGAATTCTCTTAAAACTGTACAAAAAATCCTTTCTGACCCTCAGACCTAGGAAGAACTCAGAACTGTATTTCAGGGATTTGCATCATGCCTGGCATTTATCACTAGAGTAAGTGATTGTGATGAAAATAACTTCTCTTTTCTCTTAAATGCAATTTAATAAAAGTGAAACACTGGTATTTCTTTTAAAATGAAGGTTGCAACAGA
This sequence comes from Actenoides lindsayi, assembly GCA_025331215.1. Lineage (NCBI taxonomy): Eukaryota > Metazoa > Chordata > Aves > Coraciiformes > Alcedinidae > Actenoides > Actenoides lindsayi. The sequence continues at coordinate 228,126 of WTSP01001293.1, read as the reverse complement.
AATTATGTGATATGATGTTCTTGAGCTTTGCAGATAAATGCTTCAGTTTGCCTTAACTATAATATAAAAATTAATGGGAGAAAATCATAAGTAAATTAATTGTGCATTATTTATTCCTCTAAAATTCATGAAAGTTGATTCAAATATCTGAATTTTTTTGGTGCCAAGGGGAAGTGATGGAAAATAATGTCTGCTGTCTCTCCAGATTATTGTCCTTCTTGCTGGGTGTCTATTTTAGGTGCTGTTTCAAGTTCCTCATGCATCACTGTAAGACATGAGAAATTCCCAAAGACCTTCTATGTCCCAAAGTAGAAGACCAGCCTTATATGACTCCTTTATCAAAAATGCAAGTCAGCACTGAGCACTTCTAACACATATTCCCAATCTGAGTATGCTTTGATTAGCCACAACTTTGATCACTATGTCACACTGTAGAATTTACATGTGTAAATATTTTAGGATTCCTATTAGATTATCAAAACAAAATTAGTGACAGTCTGTGGAGATAGCAAGACACATTATCATTGTTGATCTGCTCTGCTGGTTTCATTATATATACATATATATTTAGACCTTAAGATGAAGGAAAATAATGGCAAGAAAATACGTAAGAGCTGGTAAGCTCATATATCAAGTGGATAGTTACAGCATTGTGTATTCAGGTTTTGAATACGGAATGATGGTGATAGGTTTTTCATTTTACATCATAATTAAAAAAAAATCACCTAGTGGAAATTAATTGAAAAGATACATTAAAAATAAAATAACTCCCACATTTTGACTGGAAGTGACAAAAGCAGAGAGATTCAAAGACTGGCACCCACTACTTTTTCACTGCTTTGTGAGCATTCATTTCACAATTCAGTACAGTGCATAGGATTGTGCTCTGCTCTAAGATCTTTTTCAATAGTTTAATACAATAGGATGACTTAATAAAGATAGAGTGACAAATTAAATTCAGAAGTTTCTTTTTACTGATTATTTAAAATTATCACATTTCTACCAATGTATTGTAGAGTTTGATATATATTTAACTCTTTCATAACACATACGGTCCACAGCCATGAAAAATCTTTAAGAAGACAAGTGACATTGGGTTACATATTTGAAATGTGGCGAGATGAATAAGGAGCCCCAGTAGCACTGACTTTCAGCAGGATGTGGATTCCAAAGTCACCAGATGCTTTGAAAGACAGAGCCTTTTCATTTATGTAGAAGCCAAAGAACTAGTGAAGTGACTTGCAGAAGTTTGCACAAGAGAAATGAAATCACATCCCTGTTGCCTTGACTCTGAGCCCAGGATTCCAGCAAGATGCTAATAATGCCCCTTTGCTGGTAAATGAAATCATGTCATACATGTCTGTAACTTAGTTTGTTTTAGGCAGCTGGGCTCTCTATTTGTAGAACAGTCATGGAAAAGCAAACCAGATTTCTTCCATTAGAGTGGTATGAGATTCTGAGCATTTCATCTATGCTCTGAAGTTAGTGGTAGTCGTGTCCTATCCTTCTCTCATATTGGTAACGGAAGTTTTGGTACAAGGCTAGTTAGAGAGATGCCTGTAGATGGTCACCTTGAATCAGGCCTTAAAATAACTAGGACTATTAAAGCAGTAGAAATTAGATTCCTCAAGTTAACTATGACAGCTACAGAACATTTTCCCCAGCATACACATATTATTGAATATGCATAACAGAAGATATGGTGGAAAGAACTAAGATTAATTAGACTCTGCTGAGCCAAATGGCATTTGACACACATTATACAATATCTGCAGATGTTATTAAAACTATGAGTAAGTAAATGCCATTTCTCATTTCCATTTGCAGCATGGTCCATTTTGAAGCACAATAATTACATAGACATGACATCTGTGGGTTTTTTCAAAATGTCAAGGGATGCAGATTTTTATTTACTTGTGTTTGTAATCGCTTCTTGTCCGTCCTGTTGGTTACATGTCTTTGTGATTGAAGGAGCACTGTTAAGTGAGGTCTGAATGCAAATTTTTTACTGCACAAAATGGTCAAGTTGGCTTTTTTTTTCCTATTATCTTTACATTTGTCTGACAAATCTGTCAGTTCATAACAGGTACTAAATTGTCACCAGTTTCCTTTCTCTCTTGCAGTTTTCTAGCCTATTCACCTTTTTGTTTCTTCTTTAATGCCTCAAAATATAATTTTGGCATAACTTTGAATCCAACAGTACTTAAATGTGCAAACCAGCCATGTACTTTAAAGAATTTTCTAGAGAGCATGCCATGGAATAATATTTTTCTCTTCTTCAGAACACATTAACGTTGATGTAATACCATACTTTTGAGGAAACTTTTCTGGCCTGAGGGAAACTATATTTCTTCTCAAGGAATATTGGACCATTGTTTGTTGTGCTCATCCACGTGGAGCAGAAGCAAATTACACTGTTTAAGAACTACCCTATCTTCTTTGCACAATATTGTTCAGCTTAAAATCAACACATTTCTGGTCTTAATGCATAGTGCTTTTGGGATCTCCCAAAACAGCAAAGCACAGTCTCTGATTTAACCTATGATATTTCCTAGTTATGCGTTTGCTTTTCTGCTTCAAACTCTACTTACCTTAATGTGCATAAAAGCCATCTAATTTGTACTATGCTTGCCAAGTGTGAAGGTGAAATACCAAGTTTAAGGGATTGTTTTAGAGAATTCTGCTTTTTCTTAAATAGCATTGAGGGACCTCCATCTCAAAGCCTGTAGATCCATGTGTCTCATATGAAAGTTCCAGGAGTTGCCTCTGAAGATCAAAAGAAATTGGAAGTGCCTAAGCAATAGGAATTAAAAACTAGTAAAAATATCAACAAATTTCAACAGACTTTTCCACCTTATCCAAAGCACATAGATGATCCCCAATGTGGACCATGACCTGAGAAAAATGGGAAGACATACACAAAGAAGGCAGATAATTCTTGTTGTGAACTGTACACTTAGAAAAATGAAAAAACAACCCCCGATCTGCAATAAGCAGCGTGCTGGATCCTTGCAGCCAAGAGATACGCTGTACTTCCACAGCTCTTAAAATGAGCAAAAGAGGAGACATTGGTAAGGATGAACATGCAGTTTAATGACACTGTGAGATACCTTGCAGGGTATCAACAGAGGACACAGAAGAGTGCTGGTGGATAGGACTGCGTAGGCTGTTTTGCAGGAGGTGAATGGAGTTGCAGAAAAGAACGAAGTATACACTTGCCATGGCCACCATCTGTCAGTGGAGGGCTGCCACTCTAGACATTTGGCTGGCTAGTGGTCAACACTAGCTTGATACGCTTGATCACAAAGTGGAAATGGTGAAAAGCAAGTGTGCATTTTACACAAAATTAGGATATTGGGAACAAAAGACTGATATATGAGAGGGCTGAAAAACCGTGGTATTTTAGGAGTAGATGATTATAGCTAGATTATATTTGTAATACGCAAACAGAATAAAGTCCAAATCTGTCATGGTTGTGTAGCAGTGCTCTTAAAAGAGCTAATTTTATAAAGCTTAAAATAATTATGAGTCACATTGATTTAGAGAAAGAATTAAGAATGAAAAATTTGAATAATTGGAGACTATGTAAGAATATTTTACTAGATGCTACACAGAAATATTTCCACAGATGAGAAATTCTCATATAATGATAAAATATTTTCCTGTAATGGTGATAATTATGGCAGATGCTAAACAGCAGGCACTAAACTGTCCTATTTAAATTGGCAAATCAGGTTAGGCTGCATCCTGGACTTCTAAAGGGTTGGCCAAGAAACTCTGGACCATTACTATTCATTTTCAGTAAGCAATAGAATGCCAGGAAAGGTTTGGAGAAATGAAAGCAAACTAATATCACAATTTGTTAGTGTTTGGTAAGTTTAGGGGGACAGCAGAATGAGGTATATGTTTCTCTTTCTGATACTGGGAAAAAAATAATGGAACCAATATAATATTTTATGAATACACTATATTAGTATGATTAATAAGTTAAATGAGAGTAATATTACTGAACAAAGGTTTGTGGAAGTAGTTCTCACCAAATTAATTTCATAAATTTTTTACAGTGTTTTACATGTTTAACAGATAACACCACCCCTTTCCTCCTACAAGTCATTGAAAGAGTTTACCAATGACTGTGGTTCATTTTTTATCATCAAATCAAGGTGAATTTTTTTTTTATTTTTTCCTAGAAGGCTTGGTGTAGTAAAAAACCCACACAAAGAAACTAAAATCAAAGAAAACCCCATATGGGAAGCCTTGCAGACTGCATTCTATTTTTAACAAAACAAATGGTCACACTAGTTTCTTCTAGCTTTCCTATCTGTGAAAGTACAGCAAAATACCTGTAAATAAAAACAGTGGCCCTTGTGATGCCTTTCGGTCCCACTGTCTTCTTTTCTTCAGTCAACATACTCCAGAACTTCAGGCTGTGACACACAAGGAAGCTCATATGATTCCAGTAGTTCTTGTGCAGCAAAGAAGGGTAAATTCACAAGAGTTTTAAGTAAGTCATCAAATAGTTGGCTATGCTGGTATTTGTTGCCTATGCTCTGTGAGCTGCTGAAATAGGTTTTGTTTAGTCCTTACCTATCTGTAACATTCATGGTGTTCACTAAAGATCAAAGCTGCTTTTTGTGATTGGATATCAACACATGCTGCATAGCTTTGGGCTGTATTTTCTGTTGTCTCATAGCTTCAGGCAATTCTTAGCTCTCTGTAGCTACAAACATCACCTTTGACCAGATCAGGTTATCAAAGACTCTATACATGGCAAGGTTTGAGACTGGGATGGACTCTCAAAAGTCTACATACAGCTTTTACCCTCTGCCCTTCTACCATGTAAACCTATGTGGAGTTCACTTTGTATGAATTATAGAGAACTCACCAGATGAAGCAGGTTGAAGAAAGGTGGAGGAAGCATTAACTTTTAAATTAATGTATTTTTCCAGCAGTTTCTTGGGAAACAACTGTGGTCAGAGCTAGCTAGAGACAGGTCAGAAGGGAGGTCAAAGCCTAGAAGGACTGGAACACTGTGCTTTGTATGTCAGTTTGTGCTACTACAAAGCACGATAGTGAACCAGGAAAGTCAGACTGCTATAATAATTCACTATTGCTTGATATTATTGCTTAACGCATGTCGTGTGATAAAGATACTGTACCTGTGTAATGTACAAACATATATAAGTTATACAGTACATATACCGAAAAATGTAATTCACTTCCAGGGGAACAGTCTCTTTTTTAAAAACAAAACAGTCGAGTTCCTATTTTATTTTATATTTTTTTTAAATATATTTCGCTGGATTGAAGCATTCAGAAAAATTTCACTGCATCGGTCCAAAATAGAAATTTCTGCAGCTTCAGAAGACCCAGGGTGCAGATGTCCAGATTCTCTGGTTGTTCTGGAGATGGGAGATCCAGCTACCTATCACTTAGAGATCCAGGGGAGCTCAGCCTGGTAGGAAGTCATGAGACTGACTTGACTGCGTGTTCATGTGGTCTCCACTCTGCATTTCAAATAAACTGGCACATTATCAGAGCAGTCTCACAACTTCTGCCCAGCCATTTTTTTCTTAGAGATAGGCTGCATCCACTTTTCGTTTGGAAAAAACTGTTCAGTCTTTTCCTCTTTTCATTGGAAATAGATGAGTTTGAGCCCTGCACAATACATTTGCCAGACATTCTGGCCTTTATGCAATAAGATAGATCAACCCCTGATGAAAATATAAAATACCAGATTCTAAGTAATAAAAACGTTGTATATTTTGAAAATTGTAATTTTGAGTGGTTAGACAGGGATATACAATCAGACTTAGGAATCAGAATGCAGGGCAGAATTACAATATAAATTATCTCTGTCCCCATTTTTATAATTTTGTCTGAATCATATTTAATAAATATTATTTAATATGCAGCTGGAACATTAGTTCCATTTAAAAATTGGCTGCAGAAATAAATCTTACATTGGTCTAATTTGTAACATCTGAAAGCAGATCCTGACTTGGGTCATGACTCCAGTTTCGTAGCTCCAATGTGAAACATCTTGTCCTCCACTCTCCTTCCCAGTGCTCTACCAACCTTCCCTCAAAAATAAGGAGGCCTTGGAAATTTGAAGACACTAAATGTTTTTTGCAGTAATTAACGATTGCTACTAATAATATATGCAATGCTAGAAGCTGATGAATGTTTTCAATGGTGCTTACATCACATCTCAAATTCTCCTGAAATTGCCATAGAATCAGGTTATGTTTGCAGTTCTGAAAATCATTGTTTTGCTATGTGTGGAGCTTGATTCTTGAGCTTCAGCATAATTGCAAGAATGACTGGTTTCTTGTTTATCTGGGAAAAAAACCCTGCAAATATGGGGGAAAACCTCTGGGAAAAATCTGTGCTTTGGATGAGTTCTGATATAACCATAGTGACATCACCACCTAAATGTCATCTACTATGTGGCAATTGCTGAGGAATATACTATTTCAGCACATGCTGATACATATATATATATATATATAGGACTGTAGAGACCCTGCCAACTTCTTGTCTCATGCTATCTCAGAGCTGACTTTTATTTCTGCTCTTTATAGAATATATCGCCATGCTCGATTGCTCCAACTACTTGTCTGTGGTTAGCTGAAAATCACACTGTTAGTAAAAGCGTATAACCACAGATCATTATCATCTGTAGCTCTTGGGGTGCACTGATTAGTGGTTAGACAGCAAGAGTGTTAACAGCACATTCTGGATATTGCTGACATGTTATGTTTGCTTATAGTGAGACCTTTCAAACAAGGGAATTAGTAGCAATGCTGGGACAATGGGTTGTCTGGTAATTGATGTAAATAGCTTGGTTAATGACTCTGCTAAACCAAAGTGGCATGTGATTGTAATGGAAATGCTACACTGGTTGGAAAACAAGATATTAATTTGGAGCATAAGGACAAGAAGAAATAATGTTTGGGGATTGAGTAAAGGGCATTCAGCTTCTCAAGGCTCATTTCCTTTTTCTGTAGTACTCCATTAAGTACAAGATGCTCTCATGATTTTTAATGACCCCAATGTTTTTGCCTGAACAACTTTGTCTGGTAGAAAATTCCAGACACCTGTGATGGTTCACATGATTGATAGCATGTTTCTTTGTGCCTGCTTGGATTTCATTCTTTAATTTCACAGAAGAAACTCATTGGGAATCATCACTACAAAGGAAAAATTAATTATCTTCTGTTCTCATCACAGTAGCAAGTGGCTGGAATCAAGACATTTACACTGATGCTGTTCATCTAATGGCATTGTATAATTTCATTTCTATTTTATTCAGTAACACTCTAAATCAATTTTAAGAGTATCTCCATACATTTTAAGAGCTTATTAGTGCTGGACTTCCTAGTTTTTTGGATGACATGTTTCGGTCTGAGGGTAATTAAATCTCCCACGACAATTTAAACCATCTGGAATGTTGTTTTCTGAAGAGATGCCAATAGACCTGAGAGATGAGTAGTAACATGTTAATAAATGGACTTCACTTCCTTTTATATATACTTCTTTTCTGTTGTTTAAACTGGAGCTCATGGTATTTTTGTATGTGGGAAAATCAGTGTGTTACTTTATGCAGATATTGGGAAAGGTATCCATAGAAGTCCTGTTTTTGCACCATTATGATGGAAAAATAACTGTATTTATATTTATGTATTTATGATGCAGCATTGTCCAGCAGTGCCAATCAGGTGTCATAAAAATGCTGTGAATGGAAATGTCTCTGCATCGTTGCAGAAGCCTCCTGCTGCTGTTAATGTGATGTCTGGAAAAAAAAATCCACCAATTGGGCATAATCATTCAAATATGTCCATGTTTAAGCATTTAGTGATGGCTGGTTACCATGAGATTCAAACGTGACCTTAATAAATTCTCAGACATCACTGTTGCAAGCAAGTTTTAGGCTTCCCCTTACATAAATAGGGCTTCGATTGACAATCCCTTGTGCAAACTTTCTGCACATCTTTGCTTTCTTTAGATTTGCCATAATTTTGAAATATACTTTAATATGTGATAGACAAGGAAGACTGTAGTAATTAGTTACATTTTGTCAGGAAACTGAGCATATTTTATTCTTTAGTAGATGATACTGCTCATGCTTAAAAATGTAGTGACCTTTACTAAATGTCTGCTGCTGAAAGTTTATCCATTCCGTGAGAGTTAGAGGGAGAAAGAGAAAGATTTGGAAGGAAAGCTCACATTTTCAGCTTGAAAATACACAGTGTAGGATGATTCTGGCTCCTCCAAATGTCTGGAAGCAATTTTGTTGTTACCATGGGATGGAAGCATATTTAGAAACAGCAGGAAGTCGCTGAGAAATTGAATTGTTGTTCTCAGGACTTAGGTATGGAAAACAAAAAACCACATACATTTTGAAACATATGCTGTACATATATAAAGGTCCTTTGTTTCTTACTGCATTTTGCCATGCATGTAACAACAGAGTCCTATGAATGAAACTCAAGGACATGCACAAGGTTGAGGTTAATCCTTTTTTGTTAGGACAGCTCTTGTGGTTTGCTCCACACTTGAATAGTTAGTTTAGGTGTAGGTGCTCTCCACCACGACTTGAAAAGGACATCAGAACTGCAGGATGCGTAGATTAAAAAGCGGCCGTGTTTAAAGAATATAATGAAACAAAAGCCTCAACCCACATTTTCTGTTCCTAACAAGAAACATTTTGTAAAATAAACCAAAGCTGATACTATAAACAAGGATGGGACCTTCACATAACAGATTGCTTTAGGACTAAAAGATCAGAAAATGGCGAACCCAATTTATTATCCTCTGTGCACATTATACAGACCATCTGGGTATTGACCCAAGGGTGAGGGTAGTTATATCTCATAAAAAGCAAAGGATTATCAAGCGTATTGAAAAACACTGATAGTGGAAATTGCTTTTTTATTAATCCACGCTTAAATTCCCTGCCTGTAATTCTTGTGACCTAAATAGTTGTTCAATGGGAAACCTCAGCGCTCTAGAAACTGTGTGTGTGAGATCCTTGTTTACTTCCTTTTTTCAGAAAGGCTACACCACTTACTACTTACTTATATGCCATTAAAAATGTTTCTCGAGTGTAGCATAAATAGTCTGCCATTAAGCTGCTGGTGTTTCTAAGCTGCTGTCATCAACAGCCTTTGCATGCAACAGCCCTCGCTGTGGTTCTGCTCAGCTGTTGGCAGCTGCGGGTGTTTAATAATGAGGCCTTTGGAGCAACAGCTAGCTAAAAAAGTAGATTCAAGTATTATGTGATAGAAAAAGTAAAAGAAAAAGAGCTATCTCTTTTCCAACAGACTTGGAAAAGAAAACATGTGCCCCAAACCAATGAAGTCAGTGAGAACCTTTTGGGTGTCTGCAGTGAATTTTGTATGAGGCCAAAATATAGGAAGAGATGGATGGTGTTATTCCTGGCTATTATTTAGCACCCTGTTTTATTAGCATGAGGATTACTGAGAAAATGGTTACCTGCTGTTTCAGCAGAGAATTGCTGTTTAATGTTTTTGGTGCGATTTTGATCCCTTATATTTCTATGTCTCTTAGGTTACCTGAACTATTTTGGAATTTACTGCAAAAGAAAAGGGTGGTGGAGATTAGCTGCCTGGACAAGTCAGCTGACTTTTCTTTTTTTTCCAAAATCTTTTCAGTATATGAAACTGGGAATTTGTAATGGGGAAGTACCTCTCAAATATGTGCAGGTGGGTTCCTTTGTGTGGGTGGAGGAGTACTGGTGTGGTGTGTTGCTGGAAGAATAAATTCAGAGGAAGTGGGGATGTTTCTAAGAGCATTGTTGTTCCTTAAGGGATCTTAGAAATTGTGTGTCCTGCTGAGTTGGGAGCTTCTGTAAATTATATACCAGGAGCATTAGAGGTAGGTTCAGGGACTTAAAAAAACACGTGGTAGTTATTGAAAAAGTATGTTTGCTGTGATACCTTGGAAAAGTTTTGATGTACTTATTAGGAGTATATACTAATCCCACCTGCGGTTTCTGCTGGCTCTGGTATTCTTCACTGCCTGCTTTAAACTGTTATGGAGTATTTCTGTGCATGCTGCTAAACAGGTGCCATCTATCACTTCAGAGGTGGGTGACGTTATTCCTGTGTAGAGATATATCTTGTAAAGCACTTTAGGATCCTTTGGGATGAAAGGCGCTATTTAAATTTGAGACTTTATTATTGTCTGTTCCCCTCTACAAATAAATCATCTCGCAAAATGACTGTGGAAGAAATTACTCTTGCATAAATGAATTCATTCTGTTCTCCCACAGAGAGATGAGAAAAACTTTATAATAACTATCAAATTGTTTTACAACCAAAATATTGCAATGCTTGAGTAGTTTCCTACTTGTGACTTTGATAATGAGTTTTTGAAAAGTAACAGAAAATGTTTCCAGAAATTGGAAAATAAGATTAGCATATCTGTTATGTAGGATTCTTTGTTAAGTGAAGCTATTTCTTGTTTGGGTGATAATAGCTGTGCCTCTGTTAATTATTATTTCATATTGCCATTATTAGGCTATTAATAATTTATAGTAAAAGCTGCTTCTTTTTGCTATGTAAATGTTTTCATTCTTATTCATCAATTCCTTATTCTATTATTAATGTGATTCATAAATACATTACATTTAGATCCTCTTATAGGAGAGAAGATATTTGCTACTGTATTTTCCCTTTTGTTTGGATGTGAGGTAAAGCAAGCATGAAGGCAGGGGAAGATGTCCAGAAAGTTTTTAGGGGATGTACCCACATCTCTGAAACGAAGCAGAGGTATAAATAATAGCTGAATAACTCTTACGATCCCTTTGATAAATTATTTGTATTTCATGATTTATCAGTCGTTTGGTTTTGCCCTTTAAGTATAGTGGCTTATAGGTTTCCAGATGCATATTATAGACAGCAGAACTGTAATGTGGCTCAAAGAATCTTGCTGGGAGACTCCATCTCCTGTTTTTCATTGCATTTTCAGTTTCCATAACCTGTATTTTGGATAACGGTACATGAGGACTTTACAGGAAAACAACTTGAATAGCATATCACTCCACAATTAAAAAACAAACAAAAACCAGCCAAACAAAAAAACCCCAACCTCTCAGAAGAGTTCAGGGGTTACACAGTTAAAATGCAGCGGGCCTCTAATAGAATGGAGGCTTTTGTCTGTAGGCTGTTTCTTCCTGTCTGCCCCAGGTTGCCTCTCAGTAAAATTTTGTTGCCATCCGGCTTTCCAGTGAAGTATGTGAGATGAAAAATGGAAACACAAGCAGGAAAAGGGGGCTTAAATCTCAGCACCATTTGTAGCGATGCAGGCAGGGCTGGCACACTGACATTCTTCAAAATGCCATTCTGAGGTTGTTTTCAGAGTCATACTTGTAGGTGAACAAGAACTGAGAACGTACTGAGTGCTGAGGCCAGGCCTCAGCCGTTACAGTCACCCGCACCTTGGGATCCCTTTTTAGTGTTGCTGGAACTAGTCCGGACGTGTGGACTCTGCATTCTTTTGGAGGGCTGTATCCAAACTTGCTTTCTCTCATTCACAGTCATCTTTTCATAGGAAGTTTGAAAATATGCATAGTCACCCTAAGTAATTAATTGCTGTTGACTTAAATAGCTCATTTATGGCTATTTCCATGTTTTTATGATTCATGTGATTTTTAGATAATATTTGTATCACCCGTTAACAAAATCCTTTCACCCCCTCTCCTAAGATAGGTGTTTTGTTTCCTATCTCCTTAAGAGCCTCTCTCTGCAGCTGTTCCCTTCACGTGTCTTGCTCTGTTGAGGCTGAGCAGAGCTGTGTGCAGCACTCTGCCCGTACAGAGCCAAAGCTCTCCCAGCCCCACATGCTGAACTTCACCGCTTCTGGACTCTGCCCCTCCTGCAAATATCAGGGAGAGAACAGCTGGGAATGAGGTTTGCCTTTCTCCTGACCACATCCCCTCTCTTCAGCTGGAGAGTTCCCAATTCACTGGGAATTCATATCAGTCATCTTCCTAGTTGCCAAGATGTGCTATCACTTGTGCTCCCATTACTTGAGCCTCAGCTTTGCTGGGGCAGTGCCTGCCTCCATGAAGAGGGATTACAACAGCCAGCGCCTAGTGTGCATGTTTGCATTCTGTCTTATTAAATGTCATAACGTTACTCCAGTCCTAAAATTTAACACATGTTCATTCAAGGCTTTAATCCTACTTCATCTGGACGATTCCCTTGGATTTTGTGGCAGATTGTGTTTGTCCATTCCTAGGTTTTGTAATTTGAGAAGAGGAAACCTGCAGCATGAAAGGCGCTTTTTGTATTATGGTAAATGTCACTGTTTGGGAATTACTCATAATAATTCTATCAGCCCCTGCCTAACAAAAATGAGCATCCAGTAGAATGATGATTAGATTAATATAACTCAAGTCTTACATAAGGGAAATGTAACAAGGAGCTGCTTTAAAAAATAAACAAAACCACTCTTCTCTAGCAAACACTTTTTTTTTTTAATTACAGGTTAAAAAGAAACAAAACAGTGTGCTCTAATTCTGTCTTCTTGATACTTTAGGTGTTTATATGTCCAAGAGCAATAAATGTTAAACTTACAGCAAACAGAAGTTAGTTTGATGTCAGTTTAATCTGTACCATGATACAACGCAAATGGTCCCTTATTTTTTCACTGATCTTTTAAAACTGCTTCACAAAAGAGCTGCATCACTCAAAGCATAAAATAATCAAGCACGGCGATATTATTTACTATGGTTCTGTTGCAGGCATCAGCACTTCCAACCCCAAGCACTTGAATTTCATGTCAGCAATGAATCATGTACATGGCTTTTTAGGTCTGTGTGTTGTCATGTCTCTTAAAAATTTGCATTCAAACACAGTGAGACTCCAGTTTTCAGGGGATTTTTTTCCATCTTCTCTTTTCTAAAATTACTTTTTCTCCTCTTCTTCTCTCTCCCCTTTCAAGATTCTCATGCCATTGTGTCGGATCATAATGGCTAAACTGGCCTGGGAAAGGCAAGTGTGTAGTACTTGGGAGATGATTCGGCAACTTCCCTGAGGTTTCAACTCTATGATAAAGATGTGATTGCAAAGCCTCTCTCCCCACCTCCCTCATTTTTATGCTTTTCTGTGGACGTTTCAGGTGCACAGAGATCCCCTTCAAGAGCAAGTACTGAGGTCTGCAGCCCTATGTCATCTCTCTCCTTTGAAAATGCATGTAAGGGAAGAAATTTGGATTAAAGGGCAGAGGGGGAGGAGTTCCAAGGTCCCTCTGGAGGTTTGGTTTTTTGCCTCAATGTCCCAAAATAAGAGAGGGGACACTGTGGGAGCTGAGTCCTCTCTAAAGAATCTACTACACAGCAACAGATTTTCATCTGAGCAGTGAACAGCACACTATCATATGCTGTGATGTGGGTCTAGCTGAGTGGGTTAGAAATGGGATGTGTTTGTGTGTATTTATTTGTGAGCTGCATTGTTGTGGGGTTTGCGTGACTCCCAGACACACGGCTGTCAGAGTAAGAAATCTAGCTATCAGTTTAGTCTGAAATGCTCAACTGAAGGTGCCTTTGGATTTTGGAAACGGTCTGAAACTTGCTTGCCTGCATGAAGGTTTTGACCTGTGTTGGTTTCCACTGCTGGGACTAGAATGTATGTGTTATGAAGCTTCTCATAACGGTGGTTGAAATAGCAAAATGTGAGGGAAAAGTCAACTGGAGTATTATTCTATTATGGCTTATTACTGACATGACATTTATCCCCCTATATGTAAACAACATGACACCACTATTTTCTCCATTAATGTCTGTGTTCATGAAAACTGGCTTAGCATTGTGAAGCAAATGGAGTAGCAGAGGCCCTCACCTAACAATACTATGATAACTCATAGTTTAATACTTTAATACTAATTGATAAAAACTGTACAGATTTAATTGTTCCCTTTCACATCCATTGCTGTAGCACAACTAACTAATGCCATCCAGTGGTAATGGTACAGCATAAATTGAACGTGTCAGGCTTGCTTACCTAGGGTCGGGCAGTGTTGTTCATTGTTCCAGCTACTGCAAAATTTAATTAACCTGAAAAATTCACTAATGAGTGCCATCCAGCAGATGGCAAAAGCAGGGAGTATATTTTCTAGTAAGTGACTGTAAGACCTCTCCCCTAGTTACATAAAAGCATCTAGTCAAGCTGGGCAAGATTGCCTTGTGAGGAGTGTAGGTGTTTTGGAACAAATTTATGTCACCCAAGTTTCTACTTTATTGCATAGAACTTCTTAGATCTTATTGAAATGTTGACAAGATGTTTCACTCTAGGTGAAAGCCCAAGGAGTGTGTTCTTTTGTTGGTTTGTTTGTTGGGGTTTTTTCCATGATAGAACATTTCTAATACGAAAAATTGACTCAGATTTAGTTATTCCTGCCTAAAATGTGCTCATATATGCAAGAAAAATAGAACTGTTTTCTATTAACAAACTTCTGTGAGTATCCAAGACTTCACCATCTATAGAAATATCTAAATCTTCTGTGTTTTCTCCATGGAAAAATGGCCCCATTTTACATTCTTAATGAATGCAAAGTACTTTGAATTTTGAGTAATTCTGTGTTTTGCTGCAGGTTTTTTTTCATCCATCTCTAACAGGCACTAATTGCTGCTGCTGTTGTATTCCTTTCAATTTCCACAACCCTTGTATGTACTGTGAAAATTACCCATTTCTGACACCAGTGGTACAACTGAACTAAAGGGTGAACGTGTTTCAACTGCAAAAGCAGCCAGCAGAAAATAGTTGTGATGCTGAACCTCGGCTTTCTGAACTGATGGCAATCCTGGCTTGTTCTTGACCACATATGCTGAAAAATACCATTTACTAACAGCTCTGTTCTGTTCTTGTTAACTCATGATTTCAGCAAATGTTTTTTTCCTCCTATAAATATTAGCTTTTGCTTACTTTGGCAAATTTTAACTTGAACAAGCCAATTAATTTGGACAAAATGCCCAAACTTAAGTATTTCTAATGCCAAAATTTTATATAAAATTAATTTTAACCCTTATTTTCAACTTTGTCTAGTTCTCTAAGTGGTGTAGTAACCAATGAATATATACTACAGTAAATATTTTGGAAATTACACTTAGGGTGTTACCAGGGGTAACTAAGAATGGCAACAAATTCCGCTCACATTTCATTGCCCTCCCCATTGATTGAACAGAGTGTCTGAAGCTACCACAGAGAAAAACCCTGTTCTTTACTGCCATCCTGATGAACATTGATCATTCGGTATCCGGTTAAGCCGCAAGCAAACTTTGCATGCTAGTATATCAAGGTGTGCAACTGGCTGCTGAGGCAGTGTTTTAGACTCTGACCTACTTCAGAGTTTGTATCTGAACGTACATACAAAACCGAGGGTGTAAACCAATGTTTGTTCATGTCTGGCTTCAGTGACTGAAGAGATTACTGCCTGAAGCTACTTGCCTTTCACTTTCTGTGCAGGTTACTCCAATAATTTAGCAAAGCTTTGCAAGGCTTTAGTTTAGATAATTTAAATAGGTAATGTGAGACAGTCTGGTTAAGTCTGCTTTAAACAAATTAAGTGATTCATATGAACTCCACTCCCAGCAGATCAGGAGAGTCATTAATGAGCACTTGGGGGCAGTAACCTCTTCCACAGGCACATCTGGATCTTGAAGGGAACATCTGCTCTCCATCTCTGGCTCACTGGTATTAAACAGCTTGAGATCTACTGCATCAGAAGCAGAGACTGAAATGTAAACCAGAATTTCTGAAACTGACTTCTCAGCTCTTAATCCTTCTCCCAACTTGCTTATACTGAACCCTACAAAATCCAGACAGGCAATTCCACAGCACAATACTGTGGCACAAAGATGTGTCTGGTAGTGACATGAATCAGTATTTCTCCTTGCTCCTGTCCATGCCTCATGAGGGACAAAAAATACACCACACAATTGCTGCATGTTACAACTTGGCTGTTTATAATATTTTGCCAGAAATGCTCAGAATCCAATAAGAGTATCCCAAATATTATGAATACCAGTGGCACACATGCTGCCTAATAATTTGTATGGTCTAAAAATGAAATGCTGTTTCTCTTGGACTATAGTCCTAAAAAAAATAAAGAGCGCATATTGGGGTTTTTTTTCTTCATGAAAACAACCACGCAGCACTGAATGCTAAACCAGAATTATTTCCATTATGTTTTGCCACTTATTGTGGAAGATGCAGTGTGCGGACATGAAAAAAAAAAAAAGCCTGAATTATTTGTATAAGCTAGAAGGTCATGAGTAATTTTTCCTGCCAACAGATATCTATTGCCAAAAAAAAATTCTATTCCGAATGAAGTATATTAAAACATTTTGATAGCACAGAAGACCTTTATCTGTGAGGGAACAGTGTTAATTATGCTGCCTTGATTTAATCTTATGGAGACCTGGTGCATAATTTAAAATTCATACTACTGTTAATTTGCCAGGTATGTTTTACAGCCATCTCACTTCAGAAAATGCAAGTACTGCCATTGCCACTGATTTGCTCTTAAACATTTTGCAGCGCGGAGGAGAGGGTGTGTTTGGTTTTGGGGGGTTTGGGTTCTGTTTTTTTATTTTACCGTTGTTAAATTAATATTGAAGAGACCTTTGGCACACCAGTGAGCTGGGAATACAGTTGAGGGCCCTGTGCCACCCTTAGCTCCTCTGCTGGGTTACAGAAATATTTCTTGGGGAAGACAGGAACAGCAACAGCTGGAGGCAGCTTATTTGTGTGCTCTGCAAGAGCATGGGGGCAACTTTTAGGTGGTAAAACTGTGCTATTCTAGAGAAGTTTATGACAGGGTGATATCAAAGGCTGAATTAACTTGGTTGGGTTTTTTTTGTAGAGATGTAATCACTATAATAAAGATACTTCAAAGTATGATACTTGCTTCTGGAGTATATGATCAGGTAAATGCCATAATTATAAGTTAAAGTACCATTTAAATTAATATGAATACCAGCTATGGTTTTTTTTCCCTAAAGATCTGATTTCAGGCACTTCATCATGGCATGTAACTTGACAGAGGTACAAAATTTGGCTAACTTGTGCAATGTGTTGTTTTAAGAATTGGTGTTACTAGTAGAAAAAGAGCTCAGTACGGACAGTAAAGGCAGAAACTGGAAAAAATTCTCATTCCATGCAGGGTACAAAATACTATCAATAAAAAGCAGTAAGCTCCTACCAAAGAGAATGTGCATAAGTGTATTATTAAAGTAGAGGATAATTCCAGGGTAATACACTTGGTCAAAACCAGTTATGAACGTAAATACAGATAGGAAGAAAGTGAGTAAGTTGTGGGGGTTTAGGGGATGACCAGATGAAAAGGAGACTACGATGTCATTTCGCTGCAGAAAGGGCAGCACGGCAGTGGAGCACACAAGACATTGTGTTTTCTGTCACAGACATAGGATGCTCCATTGAGATGTAAGAAGTGATCAGCTTGACACTGGTTTAGGTGTCTAGTGTTTGGATCCCCAGCTCCTTGCCTCTTTCATGTTTTTATCTGTCATGTGTTGGCTGTTCTGTGGAGGTCATTGTTTTTCACAGATACACTCAGAGGAGGAAAAATCGTTACAATTTTTGCATCTTCACAGCTTTTATTGTAAGGATTTTGGGTTGAGTTGTGGTTTGGAGGATGGGGGTTTTAATTTGTTTTTGTTTTTTTACCCTAACCCAAAGATTGAGGAGATTAATGCAGTAGATTGCTGTGGTCTGCTTCACTGCAGTGAGTGCCATTAGCTCCATAATTTGAATGACTTCTCTTTAAAAATAAAAATTAAAGAAACCACCCAAACCATATGCAGTAAGAAATGCATTCAAATAGTGATATGTGAAGGCTTAAGGTGTTAAATGTGAATGTACTCTGTAAATATGAACCAAGAGCTAGGCAAGCTTTCTAAGACTTGTTATTAATATTTCTGATTACCAAGGAGGGATTATGGATAGTGAACTTGGCCATCAGCAGACATACCAGCAATAGAAATTCTCCTTTCTGTTTAAATAGGACAGAATAAATTCTGCAGGAAAGTGTTACTATGAAGATAAGACTCACCTGGGCAGTAGCCAATATCTGTTCCCAATATCCATTTTTTTCATATTGTTAGTATGTTTTTCATATATTTACAGGACAATATTTCCATTACCTGATCTCTTTTTCACATCTTGTAGTGCTCTGGAAATGTTTGCACGTCTGTTCTGTGATCAGTATTCTCTCTCTTGTTTCTAGATCTTGGCCATGTCAGGGGAGATTGTACAGTCTGGCTACTGAACCTGATGGGATGTGAATGTGTCTGTTGTATAAGTGCCATTTAGCGTACATGGTCTATCTGGTGGGCAATGGACTATGGTCCTATGACTTCCAAGGAGGTAGAGGGTTAGTGGCAAGCACTACACAAAGCCCAGTGTTTTCTGATGTGTTTTGTGATGTGCGATTTGTCTTTGTCTGCAAAAGGGAGCCTCATGCTGTTCAGTTGGAACAGCTGATAGCACATCAAAAGAAGGGAGCTTTCAGCTGGTGCAGAGCTGATGGCTCATGACATTGTTTCCAACCTGGCCCTGACACGAGGGCATAACCAGAGCGTATATTGGTGAGAGAATCTCTTGGACCAGTTGACTTCTCTCGAGAAGGCCCCAGAACTTATCGACATACAGTGGAGCTAGAATTGGATCATCACAATGATCAGGACATATAACAAACTTCTCATCATTATTGATGTGCCAAGGATCTTAGCACGGCGGGGAGTTTGAGCTTTTCACATGCTGAACAGTGTAAACACTGACAAATAATTTACTGTGAACAGCTCATCCAGCTCTGTTCTGGGTCTGGGGAAAGAACAGCCTGTGCACTGGTCATTCACTTTCCTAACACAATGGGAGATTTGCAGAAGTGATGTTTAAAAATTATCCTTGAAATTAATAGAATTCCTAGCTTCATCCTCACAACAGGACAGCACTATCTGTGTCTGCCTGGGTCCCCACACCATCAACTCCACAAAGGCCTCAGGAGTATGTGAGAAAGGTGTCCTGTTCATTAGAAGAAAGCACAGTGCACGGAAAACAGATGCTTGCTTGTGGCAAGAAACTCAGATTCAAATCCATGATGTGAGTCAAAAATAACCACACTGATGCACTTTACCAGTTACTGCCCTACTGAATCATTAGAATGTACAGCCACAGAGTTCTATAATTTGTAACATAGTAATGAATTAATTGCAGTCATCAGGCATTTTTTTTCCCATTTATTTAAACAGTTCAAAATTACTCACTGCTATTTATATTATCATTCTTCTTTTAGATTTCTTTATCCTCTACATAGTAATATTGATGCAAATAATTCTTTTTGCCCAAAATATGCATCTCTCAAGTCGACCACATGAATGCTTCCATTGTACAGCTGTTAAATAAGCAGCCCAAAGCTCTACATTTACTTAGTTTACATATATAAAAATGCAAAAATGCATAAACATATTCTTCAAGCTTTTGTCATATTAGTTCCATTATATACTGGCTTCTGAAAATAAAGATTTAGGTGACATTTTGTTTCTTCTCCTATCTTAAGCCAGGATTCTTTTATAGTTGATTTGACATATAAAGGCTGTTTTGTCTTTTCATTTTCCTCCTCAAGTATTCTGTGCTGAATCAGTAAACATCTATAATTTCTGACAAGGTCACTTAATTATCAGCGGTGCTGGCTGGAAAAGAGCTGCCTTATCTCTGTTGCTTCTGCTTCCTTTGTGGAGCTGAGCATTGCTGAAAAGCCTCATGCGTGTCCATTAATTACTATTCAGAAGCCAATCATAGTGCATGGAAGCATTTTGCCTTCCTTAAGCTTTGCTTGTCATTATGAGTGGATTATCTCTGTGTTAAACATCTCTCTCTCTAGTGTGCCAGTCCCCCAGAGATACCAAGTTTGAAGAAGGAAGATAAGCAAACAGTTTTAAAACCCACAAATAATAGGAGTAGATGGACATAGGAGAACTAAACAATTTAGAAGAAAACTCGAGGGAGGTTGGTTTCTCTTAGCCTGTCTTTTCTTTCTCTAAGGAATAAGAAAGAGGAGCAGTTTGTGTTTAAAGTTCCAAACTGTGACTTAAGAACTTCAGATTAAATTTCCACCTTCATAATGAATGTCTTACAAGACAAAAACCATCAATTCTTCCTGTGTCTCATTGTCTCATCTGGACAGCAGGAATAATAATCTTCCTTTTATCCACACTACTCATGTTACCAGCTTTAAGTATCTGAGACATCTGTGTTAAGTGCACCTTCTGCAGGTTAAGATGGGGATTCTGGATGTCATCAAAATAAAATAGAGGTTGATCTATTACTAAGACTCAACTGCTGGTATAAAGCATTACGGAGCAGAAGTATTGCCAGCCATTCGCATGTTTTAAAATAAATAGCCACATGTGGTCTCTCCCTTCTACCCGATCTATCTTCTGTTCCTTGCCAAGCACATTTTAACCAGTGAAATCAGCAACAGAAATCAGCCCGGAGATTGGAGATTGTCTCTCCAAGAGCTTTCTGCTTGGGCATGGTGTTGGTGTCCAAATTATTTGGAACCAGGTCACAAAAAGACTTGGGAATTGTTTTGGATAGTTGCAGGAAGCCTTCTGCTCAGTGTACAGCTGTGGTTCAAAAAAAAAAAAAAAAAAAAAGGATAAAAAATACTAGCTAATATACAGAAGAGGACAGAAAATGGTATGGTGCCATTATAGACACAGATGGAGCAGAGGCAAGCCTTACACATTAGGAGATGCTGATTTCAATAGAATTATACTTGCATAAAATTACAGTTCTTGTGAATCAAATTATATATTTCAGATCTCATCATTTTATTTCCTTCTCCATCAAAGGGAAAAAAGGTCCTATTTAAACAAACAGCTTCCCTATGAAAAGAGGTTGAAACGGATTAAGAACGTTATGCTAGTGGAGAACCTCATAAAATAAGGATGTATAAGTGTTATGCAAAACTATATGCAGCACACAGAAGGAAACTCCTATTTACCCTTTCTCATAATACAAGGACAAGTGAGATGGATCACTTACGAATTTTAAAAAGGCTAAAAGGAATCAGATTTTTTTACACAAAGAAAATTTACCCTGTGGGACAGATAAGGGCTTAGTAGGATTCAAAAGGGATTAGACATTTGTATGGATAATAAGAACATCCACGGCTATGTTAGATAAGATTACAGAAGGGGAAAAAGATATAAGCACTCCTGCTGCAGGGCATCAGCCAATTACTGATAGAGATAGACAGGAATTTTCCAGTGGAATATTCTTACCCTGGAAAATGCCTTTTTCTAAAGTGCAAGTATTGTACAGCAGCGTGTTCATGCCAGTGAATCTTCTATGGATTCTGCTTCATAACTTGCTTATCTGGTTTCTTGGCAATTTACTCAGGACTTAGAGGCGTGAAACTTGAGGCCTATGTTGTAGAATGGTCTACTGGCTAATCTGTTCAGGATGGTAAAACTCATTCATATTGCTACATGCAATGACTAGGAAAACATTCTACACTATTTGAGATGCTAACAATGTCTCCTTTTCTTCCCAACATGGAATTTCAGAATTTTTAGATTTTGCTTGGAACATAAACTTCATCTTTCAGCCTCAGCATCTGAGTTGTAAACGTCCTCAGGCTAGTTGTTCCATATTTTTCTGTTACGTGTTACTGAACTTCTTGACTTAAGGACACGGCAGTGAACGGGGGACCTGGAGACATGCTTAATTTAATGAGGTGGTTCTCCTTTTACAAGATGTTCTGTACGAAGATTGGCTACAGATTAATCTGAGGATTTTTGATATAGAAGAGAGACCTTCACCTTGAATTCAGATAATTACATTACTGAAGACAATAAGTAATGATATTTTACGATTATATAAACTACCTCATCCTTGTGTGTTTAAAAATTATTCACAGAATTGCTGAAAATATCACCAAGGAAAGGTTTCTATTCTGGGACACAGCCCTTCCCTGTTGTGGTGCCTAACAGTGGTAGGGTGGTAGTTTGGGCCAAATCCCTATGCTTGCTGGTCTTTCTGTTCATTTGCTGCTGTCAGTTTTCTTGCTCGTTTTCATCTGGACTTGTAACCTTCTGTGTGATGCACAACTGATTCTGTGAAGTCAAACTTCTTTTTTTCAGATCATTGTAACATGCAGCAATGATAACTGGATACCAGAGTCTCTCTCTCCTGGCTTAAGCAGGAAAAGATATGGCTGTAGGGACAAGCCTTAATTTTTAGTGTATGCTCTTTTATAGATTACGAAGTTATTCATTGTATATAATTAATGCCTGACCAACATGTCACCAAAATCTGTTCATTTGGGGTTTGGGTATTTTTTTTTGTTGTTGAGTTTTTTCTTAATAATAGAATAAAGTCAGAGAAAAAGAAGAAGATAATTACATAGAATAATTGCTTTAAATGCTTTTAGAGCTAAGCTGCTAAAAGGCTAGCTGTGTAAAAGGGAAGTAACCATGATAAATACGGCATGAAACAATAGAGAACTCAAGTGGAAAAAGAATCTGGTATAGTTGCACAAGACATTTTTGGCAACAATTCCATGTAAATCTCTCAAATGAGTACAGGTACTTAATAGGCAATTAAAAAGACAGCCAATGTAAATGAATTAATAGGTGACTCTTAAAATGCATTAGCTGCTCTGTAATTAATAGAAAATTATAAAGGAAATAAATGCTTGCTTACAGCCTTATTAAGATCTGAACATTACATCTTAGTGTGAATTGATTTGGATGATAACAAATTCAGGGGAAAACACAGAAAGCACAGTTAAACACTTGCCAAATCTCAGCAAAATTTCAATGCTGTGCAATTCCCCTTCTATATTTCAGAATACTTATGCAAGATGACATTCGGAATGTTTGAATGTAGGTACTAGGAGAGGGTTATTACAGTCCTGTGGGAATTGGGAATGAAGTTCAGTAGTCTAAGGTGAAAGATCTCATGCATTATTCAATTAGCTCAGTAATAAATTAACTGCTACATAAGCTTAGAATCAGGCTTTGGTGTCCTAACACTGTATAGCTCCTTGACATGCCCAACCATATACCGAATACAACTTCATTTTTTATTCCCAGGCTTAGTTCTGTTCTTACCTGTAACACTGAAGCGGGTTATTTGGCTTTCAAACTGGTATTCTGGCTCAAAACTTAATACATCTTCTTGTACAGTAGTTGCTCAGGTATCAGAGGTCAGGGCTTTAGAATACTTTCTATAAATATTCTCTCTCTTGTCAAATTTGGAGTATGACCTCTTGGAGCCGCAACTATCCATTACTGAGTGCAAGTAAGTGCTGTGGGGTTCTGATGGGAGCTGGCAGCTCTAATACAACTAGCGTCATAATGGCAAAGTAACTTCCACAACTGTCAGAGTGTACATATCATTCATGTCATCCGAGTGGATTGCATGAGGACGGACATTGTTATGCTCATATTGCTAAAGCAAACTCACAAAACCCATACACTCCAACCAAACCAAACACACACACAAACCACAGATTCTTTTTAGCTGTGAGTTTGGGGAGAAATACTTGAAGGCTCTTGGGTCCCAAGAGGGCTTAGATCCCACTTCAAATTTAGTTCTCTTGAGAGCAATAATGCATATTTTGTTTAGAATAGAATGTAATAGCCTGTGTGGGAAGAGAGCACTTTGCAGATGCTTCATGACCTAAGACATAGAAAGTGACGCTAATTGAAGAGGGCTTTTAAATGGCATTCCGGCCTCACAGCTGCTTTTTATAGATGTTAGGTGCCCATCTGACCTGTAAAAAGTTGTTGATATTTCTCTGGCAAACAGATTGATGCAGCTAATAATAAGAAAGATTGGCAGGGAAATAGCAAAAATCACTTTCAGAGTAGAGGAGAGAATAAGGAACATTCCTTTGAAGGGAAATACCTCTGCAACTTCTGAGGTGATCTGCGACGTGTATCTTGTGCATTACACTGGAGCAGAGGCACACACGTGTGTGCGTGAGCTCAATGTATCCTGAGATATTCCAGGGAGTTCAGAATGGGATGAACTTAAAACTGAATAAATGTGTGAGTCTTTCAAGACAATATTATTTTAAGCACTGTGATATGATATTGTTGTACTGTAGTATTGCACACAAGGTTTAGGATGCAGAGAAGATGTAGAAGAATTTTTCAGTTGTTCCATTCCTGGAACAGCAGGTACAATAATACCAGTATCAGGTATGTTTGAACATGCAAACAATAGCATCTCTGCTTTTCTCCTTACCCGGTACGTTAGCGTGTATCCCGCAGATACATTTTCAAAGAGATTTTTGCTTAGCTTGAGACCTTCTTGGAGAATGATAATCAGACTTTTAGGACTTCAGAATCAGGCAACCTTCCATCTTCAGGCATTCTGCCTGCTTTGTCAGTGCTCATAATCAGGTACTTTGAAATACATCTTGATCTTGCAGTTTCAGATTTGCAATGCGTTCATTGGAAGGTATGCATTACATCTGCAAGGGAAAACTGAATTCACGAGTTCACTTCTCTGTTGAAATCAACAGTCCTCTATTATAGCAGGAGATTTAAATCAGCTTTTGCCAATTTATTAGTATTGGAAATTCATTATTAAAATAGAGTATCCGATAGTAATGTTACTTCTTTCAGATTGTTCCACAAACATTTCTCTGAAAGGAAAAGTACTAACTCTATACAATCTTCTATAATCTTTGCTAAAGCCTCTATCTTCTTTTTTTTAAAACATAATAAATTGCCATATGCAAAACTGATCGAAATAGGAAGGATTTCTGGTACTGATCACTTAGTATGTGAGATGTTGTTTCTGGCATCACTCAAAATGCTATGCTAAAGTACCATAATAAACTCTTTTCACTACTTATTTGCTTCCCTCAGGGCTACACAAATGGTTTCAAAAGAAAAGAAAATGTCTTGCTGAAAAAATAGCACATTTTCATATTTCTCTTTTTTTTCTTTTTGTGACTTATTTTCAGATAAGTGAAGAGCACACGCATACAAACCCACTGTTCTCTACCTATTTTAAAACACCCTCCTCCCTTTTTTTTTTTTTTCAGAAAGCAGCTTTTTATGCAGCAGAATAATGAAGATTTTTTTTTTCCTAGAGCTACCTTGACAAACTAGTAGAATATATTTAGGAATGTGGAAACTTAAAAGAAAAGAAAAGAGAAAAAAGAAGGAAAAAAAAAAAGAGACTGAGAGCTGTCTGAGTTTGTTTTGGTTTTGCAAATGGAGGTGTTGGAAAATTTTACTTACACATAGTGTTTCCATCTTATCCTTTTATATGAATTTCTGAGTCAAAAAGTTTTTTCTAAGATGATTGACCTTATCAGAGACTTTTTTGAAATGAAACATATTGCTTAGTGGCTGTGTGTGTTTTAACAGTTGACAACAGGCCAACACAGAGCTCCTCCTGTCTTCTTCATAAGTTGTCTTTTTTGGTCTTGGTGTTACACAGATGTAACATTCTTAGATGTAAGATGTAAGGCTGAACTACAAGTTTTCACTCATCACCAGCTGAGAAAGCTGCAGTTTCCTCTATGCAGAAGTTTTGAAAGTTTTGCTGACCTCTGGTCAAGAATCTCTTAACCTGATCTGACTGATGTTATATTCTTTTAAATCCTCTTTTCTTCCATAAACTGTACCCTGTCTCTGTTCAGTCTCTATAAAACTGTACAAAACAATATGGATACAATTTCACAAATTTGAAGTAATTGATTTTCTACCTTTAGTAATTGTTAGTGATTGTTAATTGAAGTCTAACTTTTTCAGTCTCCATAAATTCATCCAGAGAAAGCTAGGGAGGGTTAACAAAGAACTGAAGTTCAAATGAGCTGTGGTAGATAACCATATAAGCTACCCAAGTTACAAATAAACGAGAAGGAAAACCATACACCTTGGGGTTACAAATACCAAGATTAAAAAGTATATGAAAAATAATATAGGTCAACATGAATAATGTGGGGGTTGAGAGACTTACATACCTGTGTGGGAAAGGGGTTGGAACCTATGTTTGGAATATGTTCTGAAAACTTCCACTTGCCTCTCAAGCCATGGCCTTTTGGGTACGTACTGCCAGCACAATAACTTTTAAAGTTCTGTAGGGTTTTATGGCTGCAGGTTACACACAGACTTTATAGGTGGGAAAAGAATAAAGGCCACAAGCATAGAAAGGGTGAGGACAGCGGTGGTAGAAACAAGATATGAACAGAAGGAAGTGTAAAGTTAAAAGGATGCAAAGAATTTTAGCTGCATTTGACCTTCTGTTGTTAAATGTGAAAGCCAAGGTCCTGGTGGGTTTAGATGTGGCAAAGTGAAAGCTGCCATAATATCTGTCCTGATCAAGCTGGGGAGTCTCATTTTTCTTAGCTCTCTTGCCATGTGTTTGAAACTGCCCTAATCCTGCAGCCTCCACAGTTTCTGTGCCCCACTGCAGCCCTTCATTTTCACATGCTTTCTCCCGTAGATTTACATGACATTTCAAAGCAGCAAGGTCTTTACAAAAATAATCTGTCCACTCAGCAGATCCACCTATTGAGTAGTAATACCGGGAGTAGCTCTGCTGAGTTCAGGTGGACTGCTTATGTTCTGAGGTGGTCAGATCAGTCAAAACTATGCTTGCAGCAAAACTTTGTCAATGTAGGAGTTGACTTGCAATACATGCTTACAGCAGTAGTTATAAAGAAAAATTGTTCTCAAATTATGAGGTGCCAACGTGAAAATGTTCAGAGGCACTGGTCAAGTTTTTATTGGGTAAGTCTCCCCTGCCACCTGTAAGTGTGGCTGAATGTGACCTGTGTTTAGTTCTGTGTTCCCTATGCCTATGGGAAATTCATATCTACAATTTATACAGTCTCTATCTAGCCTGGAGAAGCTCCTAAATTAATAATAACAGCGTGGGAAAAGTGACTGAGCGCATGCAGCACGTTACGTTGGTGAGCACTCTAGGAGAATTCCAAACAGAGTAGATAGTTCTTTCACAAGTTGCTGACACTATCGCTTGTGTTTCACCAAACATTGTCCCAGATGCTTGTACAAATCTCTGGTGCCCAGCTCTGGTATAAATGGCACAGTAATTAGAAACCTATCTTAAAAAATATCAAGCCTGGATGATGGGCATTAATCTAACAGCTCTAGGGACTTCATTTTATGCCTTGCTAATTCTTTGCAGCGTTAACCCTTGTTTCAGCTTCAGAAGCTTCAAAAAAAATCTTCTGCTTGGCTAAATTATCAAAGGTTGTATTATAAAGTGTGTACTGAGACTTCTGTGGGAAGCTTCCAATTAAACTCAAAAAAACCCAAAACCTTGCCTTTTGAAGTTTGTTACCAACTGGATTGGATGAAAGTAATTAAAAACTCTTAATGGTCATATATTTTTGCCTGAACATTTCAAACGATTGGCTGGAGTTCATGGAAAATCTCAACCTCGAGTATAGTCTCCTAGATTTGTCTAAAGCAAAATATAGTAAATAACAAATATAGATAATTTTCTTTGTCAAAGAAAAAAAAACAAAACAAAAAGAAATCACTGGGTTTACTGATAAGCTCATAACCATACATTGAAGGGCAGGAAATCAATCACTCGGTGTGTGCTTCACATAAGGTCATTTGGCAGAATTGCTTTCATGCAAGAAAAGCCAATATTGAAAAAAAGAATGATTAGGTCTTTCCCCTGCTTGGAATCATATGTTCATATGTGCACCCTAACATTTAAATACTTGAACCTATCTGAGATAAGCTGCAGGTAGCAGACCACCAGTAAAGAGAAAATGTATTTTGTATCTTAGAGTTAAAAGATGAAGTGAGGGTTTTCTGTATCCATCCTTAGTCACCCACACTGAATCATTTCAAAGTAACAGAATAACCACATTACAGTCTCGTGGTCTGGAATGCTGATTAAAAGCAGCCCTAAGCTTTCACAAGACAAAACACAGAGTGTGCAGAGAAAAACATTGCTTTGAATTACTAGGGGAAAAAAAAAAAAAAAAAAAAAAAAGAAGTTACTTTCAATATTTTTAACCAAACACTATGAGGATTATCCAGTGATCACTGTTTACGTGACAGAATTGCAGAAGGGAGCTGTTGAAGAAACAGTGAAGTATTTCTCAAAACCTCTGAGATTATGTCATCAAGGCAGTAGCAAGAATGAATGTTTTTACTAGAAGGTCAAATGTAAAGTGCTCATCTATAGATTGTGTTTACCCTGGACTTTGTTCTGGTGAACAAACCCTGACCTTTCCCTTTTAATTCTCATATCCTCTTACAGAAACAGTTCTGTTCTCTCTCTCTTCTCCTCACTAGTCTGCTTTAGTTCCACAGCATCCCAAACACTCTTAGAAGTGCTGATCATCCACACAGAAAAGAGCAGATACAGTTTCAAAGGAAGCTTTGTTAAGAGATCTTTGAAAGCAAGAAGGGAAAACAGACACAAGGTTGCCAGCTCCTACATGGCAATGACATTGAATAACAAAATATGCCAAGCCAGTTTTTCTGGTGAAATGCCTCTTTCTCAATCTATAGTCTTGGATTAGATCACATCTAGCTGAAAAAACTGTCACAGTTCTGTCAGTGAAGTTATGCTTACTTACAATAGCCACTCTCAGAGAGAAGCATAAATGTGGAAAAATAAATTTATCCATTGTAACTCAAGCAATATAGATTATGACCACCTCACTGCCATCTGCATTTGAGTCTATCCAGGACACCCCTGACACCAGATGAGAGACCACGTGTCTCTGATGTAGAGCATGTTTATTCTTGGCTGCTTTATGTTTCTGTTGTAAACTGGTATCAGGCTTCTTTTCCTAGGGTTGTGAGAGGGGATTTTTTTCCACAGAGCTGAAGTCCAGCTGAAGTTACCATTTGCTCACTATGCCTGTTCTCTACTCAGATGTTGGGATGCTTATGGCAGCTAATTTAGTCTGATGGCCTGGACTGACATGTTTACATGTTATAAAACTTGACAAAAGCTTTATTCTTTTCCTCTCTTTAATTTTCCTGCAAGTGTTTTGCATTATTGCAGGACTGGCATCAGGATCTCTAAACTTAGGTGTCTGTGTGATAGGGTCTAAATTCATCCTGAAGAGACAGGCTGGGTTCAGGAGATATATAAGCATAGATGCAGGCTGGTCATGAGGTACAGAGGTCTGTGTGCTACATCAGATAGCAGTTGGGTGTAGGGAGAAGAGCCACCTCCTTGTCTATACCTGCAGATGTCCTGTTCATGCCAAACATGCAAGAATTTCTATATTCCTACAGCTTCTCACCTTCCCTTTTTTGAGCTCACACTATTATAGAGTCATCCTATTGCAGCACTGTCCCTGCTGGAATTCTGCCAGTCACTGTGCACTTTTCCACTTACATAAACAAGAGAATCTCTCTCCTTTGTTGCACAAAGGTGTTAATAAATGCCTGGATTTGAATTAAAAGGTGATAATGGAAAACAGAGACCCCCAATGTGTCAGTCCTTCTGATGCCTACAGAACACCAGCTGATGTCTCAAACATCCGAAAACAGCTGTATGTGAGATGACCAAAAACTCATTTATAAGAATAAATCCTTAAAAATCTTACTAGGGAGGAGAAGTCTATGACAGGTGGATAAGGTGGAAGTAATACTGAAAGCCTGAAATAAATGGAGGAAACAATTTTAAAGGCTGCACCAAAACACTAAACAAAAATTGCAAGCGAAGTCTGGCTGTTAGAAAGAAAATAAATTTGAAAGGTTTGTTCTTCATTGCTTTTCTGCATTTAATCAGAAAACATTGAACATTGTAAATGAAAGTTCTTCATTCCTCTCCTTCCTCTTAGAATGACCTTACTTGCAGTTCACCCAGAGCAAAAGATTTTGCAGTAGTTGAAAGGACTGAATATTGCAAATTATCTAAATGTCTTGCATTTAAAAAATGTAAAATAAACCAAAATATTTTATTATCTTTTGATCTTTTTCTTGATAGGCTATTTTAATATTTGGTTTAACTACGCCTTTCTTTTTAAGATTATTTTAATTACACTTTAATATTACAAATAGCAAAAATATATGCACAAGTTTAACTCTGTTTGTACATTAAGTTTTCCAGTATTTTTTTTTAAATTATTTTTATTTATTTTAAATCAGATGGAAAGAGGAAGCTAACATTATTGCTGTTTTCTAGAGTATTGTTTTCAACAAGAATTTTGGCTGCCATCCAACTCCCATAACACCACTCTTATCTCCCCTGTTTTGTATCCCTGCTGTTCATTCACATGGTAAGGTCTTCAAGGCAAAGATTATGTGGACAGAAACAACAGAAGTCTAGTAGTATTTGGGAACTGTAAATATTACCATAAATACGATGATTTAAATGCCTCTGCCAATATAATTAGACTCTTAACACTAGCAAGAGGCTATAAATCTAGTCAGTAAGTGATGCTAACTTTATATTTATGGCATTCAGTCATTTATTTGCTTTGTTGCACTATTTTCTTGGTCAGAAATTTTAATCTTCATTGATTTCACATAATGGCAAATCACCCATGTCACAACTGATTTCCCTGTGATGTGTTCAGCTCTCTCAAAGATTAAGATGTGCCAGGATTCCAAAATAGTACAGCATGTGCCTCAGTGAATAGTGGAATATATTCCATATGTTGGTATGCACATGATTTATAGTAGTTTTGCTAGCCCTAGTGACCCCTATGCTTTTTATTACAGTCTTGTGCATAATTTTCCCTTGGTACATAAAATTAATCCACTTGTTGTCATCACATATTCTGAGTTAAATCAGCAGCCAGACAAACTGAAACTCTAATTCTTAATTTCTATATAAATACATTTATAGATATAAAAACTTTCCAGTGCATGAATTTTTTTCAATCGCACAGAACTAACTGGCTTTGTTTAAAAGGAAATATTTTTTTCTGAGGCTTGCTCAATATCAGTGAGCTGTTCAGTGAATTGAATAAACTTTCTTACTTTTCATCTTTGTGCAGTTGTTAAAATCTGGCAGAAAAAATTCTGAAGTCAGTTTCATATTTATTGTCTAGGAAATCTTGTCCATGGAGAAAAATAGGATAGGGAAAACAGTGGTGACTATTACAAGTTTGCCAAGAGTCTCCAATTGTGAGATCTTTTTTAAGTTCTTTTAAGTGAATTTGAACCAGTTGGACAGAAAGTTCATGTGCTCGGTGTCTGCCTAGGGCAGTTTTCTGTGGAAAATTACTACAGCAATTGCCAGCCTTCTCTGGGCTTTGAGGTGCTCTGTTGACAGAATTTTAGAGAAGGAACACAGAATGTGTAGAGATTTCTTGTTGTTTCTGTTTTGTATATCTTTGTACAGAGTGTGTTGACTGGTTTGCCTTTCTGTTTGAATCCATGTTATGTATTTGGTAAAAATACCAGTTATTTGTAATAAGCCCCTATATACTAGTTATAGTAGACACTAATGTATTCCTCCTTTCAATAAGAAGATGCAGTATCATGCATTTTTACTCTTAGTACAAAATGATAGCGCCTGATTCTAGTCTTTTGTACATAGCTGCACATCAGAAGCCATGCCCATGTTGTAAAATCAAGAAAATCAGATGTCTGAGCAATAGTCATGCTTACATGAAACTGAAATGTAAGAGTAATTTAAGGATTACACTTTTCACTTGTCCTTGTTTAACAGTGAGGAGATAGTCCTGCAATAGAACCATCTCATGCCAGAGAGTGGGTAGATGCTTTCTAGATGAGGTTCTCCTAACTGCATTTATGGTCCTACTTGCTCATTTACTACTCTGATATTTTATGATGTTAAGACAGAATTCCTCTAAAGAAAGACGTGCCTATAAAAAGTAAGATAATTCTTAGAAATATTCAAGCTGCCTTTATTTCAAGACTTCAAACTTTCAGATCTTGAAAACCTTTTTTCTGTGACTGTGATTGCACCAGCTTTTTTTCTCAAAAATATAGTATTGTGAAGTTAAAACTGTTAGCTGCAGGTTGAGTTGTGGACCTGATAACACACTGAAACACCCCAGCCCACTGTGAGTACTCCTTTATACTTCAGAGATAGAAAGGGATAGAAATGATGAACGTTAAGATTCGACTGAGTGCCCACAGCCTTGTAACATAGATGTCTGATACTGTGCTCAGAAAAGGCAGCATGACCTCACCAACTGCTGCATTAGGCAGGAGAGACAATATTTTATACAGATCATCTATAACTACATTTTCAAAAGAAACCTGGGGTGTTTAGGAGTCAGTTTTCTAAAGACATACCCCCTGAGCTCCTACAGCACTCTTAAAAGCATCTCTTGCTTTGTCTGTGCTGCCTACATGCTGTTTCTGGCTGTAGTCCAAAAATCATCTTAGCAGATGAGCTTGAGCAGAGGTGGGAGAACTGGTTCACACTAAAATCTCTTCTTCCAAACCATACAGTTTCACCTAGTTTGAGTTCTTCATAAAAACCTCAAGCATACAATACAGATTGGCACGTAAGGAAACACAGAAGCTTCATGTTAGGATGAGCCATGCCAAGTGTTCCTTTAACACTGAAAATGGGCCTCTTCCAATACCCATGTGTAGGAGGGAACTCCAGCAACTAGTTCCCAGCAAGCCTAACCCTGCTGAGCAGAATCTGGATAATAAAGCACCCAAAGTTGTGACCTGTGAAAGAAGCAAATTAATGCAGCCATCACAACGGCAGGCATCTGTCTGTAATTTCATGTCTGCATCATTGCTTCGAACTCTGGAAGGTACCCTGGCAACCTATTGTAGCATGAAACCTGTAATTACATCATGTACAACACTGAAGAAAAAACAGGCCACTTTGAGGTTAACAAATCAAGCTCTGTTAGACAAATAGGAATGGTGAATTTTAAGCCCCTGGGCCCTTGTGGCAAACATGCCACTGCAGAGTGCTTTCATTTATAACCCAGGGAGTTCTAGCACCTGTTAGCACACAGATGCCTTCTGGCTGTTGCCAACTCCATGCCTCCCCTTTAAATCAGCTGTGCTTAACATCCAGCTCCAGCCTGAAATGGTCTGTGAGATACCACTTTGTGTATTTCCTAAAATATCACACAATTTGGATCCAACATAGTGTAACGGTAAAACATTCTATCTCACTTTTCCTATCTGTAGCTGCAAGATAATTTTCAGGTTGTGTAAATAATTTATGCACTTTTTGTTTACATGATTACAAGATACAATCTGTTTCTTTCTTGTTTATATGAACACTAAAGCAACAAAATTTATTGAGTTCAGTTAAACTTTTCCCGATCTACACCAGTCTAGTTGAGACGCAAATTGGAACCTCCATGAAGTAAAATAATCCCAGGCTAAGTATCATCTATTTCAGTCACTGTTTTTGCTGTTAATATTTTTTCCATTATTTGAGCAGCAAAATGATACCTTTTCATTTTCCTGACAGAAATGTGTATCATTGGGATTTAAGAGATGTTTTAAAATCTGTACTTGCAACACTGGTATTTATTTTACCATTACAAACTTGAGGTTCAGCTTTGTCGCTGATTAATGAAACAACTTTTCCTTGTCTGAATTTACAGAGATCATCCTACATTGTTATCACTGTGGTGTTTAATGTGGACTTAGCTTAATGGACAGTGATTAGAAACTCTAAAGTGATTCCATCTTTTCATCTAAAAAGCTTAACCTATCTTTCATCTTGCCTTGAAAGAGCTACAACAAAAAAAAATATTTGACCTGATTTTATGGTGTAAGGAACCTCCTTTTTTTGTTGATTAGCTCCTGTTCCCTAAAATGTTTCCTTTAATTGTCTTGGTGTTTAAACTGGTGCAGACAAAAAACTGCCCAAGAGATGGTTACAAGATGGATGAGGCTGCGGAAAACTTTCTGACTGTGCCATGGATGTCTTTCAATGCTTTGGTCTTGACAGGAGTGACTGCTACTGTGCACCAGCTGAGCCGTAACAATCACAGTGTGTGTGCATAGGCTTAACCTGCTGCAAACATAAAATAAAACATGTTACTCCTCGTTGTTTACTTAGAGACAGAAGCTAGCATGTTAGTCCTCTGTTTACTGCAGGGTAGGAGTTGCTGTGGTCTCCTGGCAGTCTGATACAGGCTGACTTGCTGAGCTGCTGGATCTCATCCTTGCAGTAGAGAATGTTGGCCACATCATTTCCTTGGAGCAAAATGATTCGCTGTGGTGCCTGTGAGATCTGTTGAAGCTTTTGCTGGCACCCTCAGGGACCTCCAGCCACAAGACTGTTGCTAGAGGCTCTCTGGAAGGCAACAGTCTAAGTTGCACCAAGTTTTCAATTTTGAAGACTGCAATTTTGAGCTCAAACAGAGGCGAATAATCAATGGTTTAGACTCAGAAGGAGAAGCATAACCCGGGATTTCCATTCGTACAAAACCTTCAGTACTTTACAGTGTATGTTCAAGTAGTCTTGTTACATGGCCACACATAATGTCATACAGTTTGGCACTTTTAGACTTCCTTAGAGAATAATATGCTATTGTACTAGAGTGCCTTACTCCATCAAACTCTTCTGCACTTATTTTTATAGCTGTTTACCTTTATTTTTTTTGTGTAATGTACCCTGAAACTCCAAAAGGCTCTGCTGTCTGCAGAGATGCATGGGTTCAGCATAGACTGAGACAGAGACACCCACCTGCAGGCAATGCTTTCAGGAAAATCTCATTTTTGTTCCATATTTTTTTCTATTGTTCACATCAAAGTCGTTCAAACCGAAAATAGCTGTTGATGTTTGACTCTGTAGAAATCTGGCACAGAGAAATCAGCAGAGACTTTTTCACATTTTACTGCATTGTTTCCTTCTAACACTACAGTATTCAGCAGTAGTATTCTGTATATAATAAATTCGATGGCATTAGCTAAATTTATCCTATCATAATGGAATCAATTAATAAGCCATTGTGTTTTATTTATGATACCTACTGGTGATTAGTACCTGGATTTTCTTCTGCATTCTACCTAAGAATCAATTGTGACATTGGTTTAATAGATTAGTGTGTATTCATCAGACACATGCCAATAAAGCAATCGGTTCTCTACCAAGTGCTATCAATCTCTGCTGTAATTGCCAAGCCCAGTAAGTAGCTGTAGTGGTGATAGCAGCATTGTGAGTTAATTCCTTTTCATATCACAAACCATTCAGCAGAAACTGCCTTGTTTTTATATTTTCTCCACATGTCGAGCCTATTTACTGTTAATCTGGATTAACAATGCTGCGTGATGACAATAAATGCTTATAATTTTCCTTTTTTACACTGCATTAGATGACATCAACTGTCTGAGTACCTTCCTCCTTCACGATACTGAAGTTCTTGTTGTTCTCATCCTTTTGCAAATTCCATTCATTAGGGCAAAAAGAAAATTATTTGTTTATAGGTAGTTTGTGCTACTAGAGATTTATGGAATGTTGAAATCATGGGAAAGGGTGGAGTTTTTAAAGAGCATGGGTGCTGGGTTTATTTCTAAGTAGGCTGTTCCATATGTAAGCGCCTCTTCTAATAAACTGGAAGGAGAGGGAGAGGAATGGGAATACCAAACAAAACAGAAATATATGTATAAAAATCCAAATGTATTTGTTTGAAATATCAAGAGTACACAGGGAAGCAGTAGGTAATTCAAAGGCATTTAGAGGAGGAAATTGAAATGTACTGAGCCCTCACCTGGAGAGCAAAACTAACCAAAGAACAACATGAAGATAGAAAAACACCCTTCTGAACATACATATGGGGCCAAGTTCAGAAACAGTAAGATGTCTTCTTATATACCAGTAAATAAAGACAATATGTTTTGATTGTATTCATTTGGCACAGGGTAGTTGAAAAGTTCAAATGCTGGCTAAGGAGAGAGCATAAAAATGTATTTGTATGAATCAGAAATGCAGAAGTCTTATTACAATTCATAACTCCATGCCAGTTTTATTGTTTTCAAATCACACA
Organism: Actenoides lindsayi; assembly: GCA_025331215.1. Taxonomy (NCBI): domain Eukaryota; kingdom Metazoa; phylum Chordata; class Aves; order Coraciiformes; family Alcedinidae; genus Actenoides; species Actenoides lindsayi. The sequence continues at coordinate 192,147 of WTSP01001293.1, read as the reverse complement.
CTGGTGCTTGTGCAAGAGAATTCTCCATTTAATATGTAATGAGTATGCTATTCAGTGGCATATTTTATTAGGTATTAGAAAGAATTATGGAGCCATCCATATGATATGCATTACAGAACGTCAAGAAATCAAGGATGATTTTTGTTTCTCTACTAAACAGAATTTCCTTCGAGCAATTACTATTAACTGACATTACTTACCTGTAGGCTTATTTTTATGTAACAAAACAAAATGGAAAAGAAAAAAAGAAAAGAAAGGAGAGGAGAGGAGAGGAGAGGAGAGAAGAGAAGAGAAGAGAAGAGAAGAGAAGAGAAGAGAAGAGAAGAGAAGAG